>JAQIYI010002077.1:0-10135 GCA_034700265.1 Polyzonium germanicum
ACTTTTAAAAGATAAAATATGATTATGAGACCTTGTGTAGATTTTTAAATCACACTTGATTCGACTCTCACTTTAGTGAGCCCAAATTCTAGTGAGACTTGGAAGTAAGTTCACTGATATGTTATTAAAATAATCATTTAGCTCCCACTTTAATTAATTTTCATCTTATCATCTAATTAGGAGAATAAAATCTTGTCATACATTTCCTAACGAAAAAAAGGGAATACAATTCTGTGCAAATCGCGATCCATGCTCAAATGTTCTTGATATTATGGTCTGCTTGTCAATGCTTTCTGTTTATTTTGCTTATTTCATCAGTTTTATGTACACACACATTTGTTTTCAGAGTATTCTGTTAATCTTTAGTTTTAACTCCCTCAGGTTTCAAGTTAATTTCCCCATTCATGATACCCCTCGTGCATGTTTCTGAACAGGGAGGTCCTGGAGAAAAGTTAACGATGTGACAAAACTATTGGCCATTCTACCCTCTATGACGAACAAGTGTCGTCAGATTGTCGATTTTTGTCCGAAAACGCGCATCTGCATGGTGCGCGTTCCTCGACATATGAACCCATCAAACAACTTATTTCCAAATGACGAGCATATGCCATCGTAGTTTTTTACTTTTAGATATTGAATGGACGAACTACATGTATGACGTCAGATGATATAATAACGTCGTGGTTCGCTAGTCGATGGTTTCATGTCGAGGAATACGCGACCTAGTTCCTATTACAGTATTTGCTTTAATTTTTACTAAGATACATGACTATTCTTTTTTTGTTCACAACGTCCAACACCTCGCATCTTCGCATGTCTATTTTCTTTTATTTGTCTAATGTGCTTAATTTATTTTTTAGCATGAGTGTTTATTTGATCCTTATGCAAACGCTGAGGAAATTCAAACCTGTCATATTTAAAATGTATTAACATTATTATAATTGGCTGAATTTATTTTTGTATTTAATGTTTCACGCGCCAGACGACCATTTCCACTTGGAAGAAATGGCATTCGAAGGACACAGGACCTGGCGGCCGAATTTCCGGTTCCGTTTGTGGACAGGACCCAAGGTTCCATTCAATTTTCATTACTTCTGGTTGGGTTGGGTTATTATTATACATTTATACATTGTATACCCCACACTTTTAATTGACTGTTAAATTTATACGTTTGCAGTTTTCACTTTTAATTATTGAATTCTTTTTTTAAATAACTTGATTATTTTTTATTTTTTATAATTACACTGTGCCATACTGACTTATGTTTTTTTACATCCTAAATCAGTGCTTATGAAATATTTGAATGATCCCCAATTCTTGAGAATTCAAGAGCCAATAACACGCTTGTATGGCACATGTGGATTTGTGGAGTATTTTAATTTAAATTGAATAAATTTTGTTTCTCCTAGTTATTGCAGCGATCCACCTTCAACACCTCCCTACAACTGGCCTGATGACATCACCAAGTGGCCGGTTTGTGGATATTTAAATTAGACTTACTAATGGGCTCATTTAATTACACGTCTACAACTCTACATGTACCGTACGCTTTGGTTTGGCAACATACATGTATTTGAAATGTTAATTCTATCGGTGCTACGTGTAATCTAGATTTGTCGTAAGAAAGTTCGCAGTGACTTGAGCCGTGCAGCGCATGAACACATGGCGTGCGAAGTGATTGGCCACCCATGTTGCGTCGGCATCTTGGGCGAATGTCACATCACGACGCGCGAATACTGCGATTTCGTCAAAGGGTTCTTCCATGAAGAGGCCGCTCTCTGTTCTCAGGTAAGTGATCGACGATTTTTTTTAGTTATCATGACATCTTTGTTTGTTGTATTATTTATTTTGCCAAAGGTTTCATGTCTTGATGACATTTGCGGGATGATCCCGTTCTACAATCCGGAAGTTCCAGACCAGTTTTATAGGCTTTGGACTTCCCTTTTCTTGCACGCTGGGTGAGTCTTCCTTTTCCATGTAGGCCTACGTGAATGAAGATTTTAAAATTGTGTTTTGCACAATTCAAAAAATTTTTTTAAATTTAAATTCTTTAAGACTTATAAAATACTTCTTAGTGCATATGTCGGAACAATAAAACAATACATGTCTGAACTATATGCCTCATGCCGTTACAGGTTGGTCCATCTATCGGTGACAGTGCTGGTGCAGTATTTTTTTATGCGCGATTTGGAAAAGCTCACTGGTGCTCTGAGGATCAGCCTCATCTACATAGTCAGTGGTGTCGCCGGCAACCTGGCAAGCGCCATCTTTGTGCCATACAGAGCAGAGGTAATACTATACACTAGTTATGGCCTTATAGGTCTACTAATTGTTCGAGCGCGTGAGGACACTAGCTGACTCGGGTTACACCTGCTTTTTTATGTTTGTGACCACAACTGCACGTAACAGTTGTGGTCACGAATGACATACATGGCCTTGATTTTGTGTACCGGTATTTATTTATTTATTTATTTTTAATCCTAGGTGGGTCCGGCTGGGTCTCAGTTTGGTTTGCTCGCGTGCCTCATTGTCGAAGTGATACACTGTTGGCAGATGCTGAAGAGGCCAGGCAAGGCGCTCGCGAAGCTTCTAGTGATCGCGATGGCTCTATTCGTGCTCGGCCTTCTGCCCTGGGTGGACAACTACGCGCACCTGTTCGGTTTCGCGTTCGGGTTTCTGCTCTCCTACGCCCTGTTGCCTTTCGTCTCGTTCGGCGTCTACGATCGTCGCAAGAAGGTTTCGCTCATCTGGATCTGTCTGGCCACCGTTGTCGGACTATTCGCTGCGCTCACGATGCTCTTCTACGTGTCGCCCATCTACGAGTGCGAATTCTGCAAGTACCTTACTTGTCTGCCGCTGACGCCGCATTTTTGCACGACGCAGGATATCAACATCACCACAAGGAGACAATTGTGACCCTCAGCAGCGATGAGGAATCGAGTAATATCCAACCCTCCTGCGGTAAATATAATATATTATTACAAAAAAAAAAGACAAGAAAAAATACAAAAAAAGATCACGGTCTTTGTTTATCTGCCTACCACATAATATACGAAGCAATTTCTTTGCTTCTCTTATCTCTCTATTTGATCTTACCATTACGTACCGTATCTGAATTTTCTTCTTTTTAATTGGTCACCATTTTTGCATTAATTAATGTCTAAAAAACAACGAAGCAACAACAACAGCAACAAAAACTGGAAAAGAATTCTTCCCTTCTCCTCTCCTTAATCCCATTTCCAACCATCTTTAAAAACCTTCAATACCCAAGTGCCAAAAAAAAAACATCAATTACAAAACACAAAAATAAAATTAACTAATCAATAACAATTTATAACTAATCATCTTGTATTTCTCTTCAATCTTTCTATTGTTATTCCTTTTTCTGCTGAATTTGCAACCGTATATTTTTGCACTTTTAATGTTATTTCGTTTTGTTTTTCTCGGCTCTCATAAATGTCGCGGCCATCAGCATTCACAGAGAAACTTTCGCCTCCCAGTGGATATAATTAAGGTAAAGTTCGTTTGAAATGTACATGTATCATCACGTACACTTCTCACCTTTGAACTGGAAATTACGTGAGATTTCTTTTTCAAACTTAATCAATCATAATCACGTTTCTTGATTATATGAGAGGCGTTACCGTGCCAAGACAAACAAAAATCATAGGCATAATAATCCTACTTCTGCAGTAAGACAAGCACTATAAGTAATATGAATGTAATTTGGTTTTAAATTTTACATCCATAAAGTGTGTGTACATGTATATTTATAAAAACAATTTTCAGTTTTGCCCATTTTCCACCAGAGGAATTAACTATTCGATGGTTTAGATTTTATTGTGGTCCAGGGGAGTAATTTAAAAAAAAAATTTCATGCTAGAAGAAATTAGCAGAAAATATGTTTTCAAGTTGGCGAATAATATTTTTTGCTTCCCTGAAATTATTTTTCAACTTCTAGAAATTTAATTTCAAGGTGAGCACGGATAAAGTATATCAGACAGGATAAGCTACACGTAAAAACCAACGGTACGCTAAATAGTGACGTCATTTCAACTCATTTGTAAAATATCGTCCCTGCTTGGCGTCTAGCCAGAATAATTTACAACTGACTTAATTGTTTAGCGTTTTACGTGTACTCGTGTAGCTCATCCTGTCTTATTTTTTTTTCAATTATACTCTTGGGCCATCATACTATAGTGTAGCTACGGTTCCTGGTGATGAGTGAACCCCTTGACACACACACAAAACATACAAACTTCTTTTTAAAAGCTAAGTTTTCCAGGCATCTTTTGTGATAAAACAAGATATCAGGCCGCAAGTGAAGTGCCAACGGAGGTTAGTCATTTTTTTTTGGCTGCCATTGCTTAGTAGCAACCGGTAGTGATCCTCTGGCGACAGACCGATGTGTATAAAATATGCAAAAAAAAAATCAATTTAAAGTAATTTCAATTAAGCTATAATTGCAATTAAATGCTCCTTATTTTTAATACAGCCAAAAAGTAGGCCCTACTTTGATGATCGTATTCCTCACCGTTTACACTCGTTGTGAAAAATACGATACGAGAGGAACCTAAAGTACTTTTGGCTGCTGTGTATTTTCCCCACACTCATTTATACAGTAAATTTTGCTCGTATTTGATTTCCGATGTTTACAACACTATCCACACGACTTAAATTATGTTAAATTTATTAATTGACTCCTTTTTGTCAAATGTGAATTTACATATTTTGCAACAAAAAAAATTTGTAAAATAAAAACGAAATACGATGAAAGGATGGATCTCTTTTAGTTTTATTCTTTTATAAATTTTTAGCGGATGATTACTAGCTGACTGAAATTGCACGCGCGTGGATCGTGCTTCTAAACCGCACGTAGTGCGTAGCTTATGTAAGTCACCCTCGGACATTATTAGATTTTTTCTAGTAGGAATGTTATCTTAGCGTCAATTTATATGAAAGATCTAAACAACTTAACACGGTCCACAATTAAAACCAAATTTTCAACTTCACAAAACATTTATTAACAAAAACAAAAGTACAAAAATATTTGGCACGCATGTGAATGAAGCGAACATCCCAAAAATAGGAATTGAGTCGCTGAATGACTTAAGGTGATAAGTGACTAGGACCCGGATGTTGATTTCGTCTTTTTTTTTTTTTAGATATTTGAAAGATTTTTTGGATTTTTTTATACCTCGAAAGAAAATCACCTTTTTGGATAGGTAAAATAAAACAACAAAAAGAATGACAAGTAGTTATTTTCATTTATGAGGTAATTTTCTGACTCATAAGGCCATTTACAGAGTATTTCTCGTAAGTCATCAACATCCAGGCCCTATTTATGACAAGTTACTTGTCCTGAGATCTATTTGGATACAGAGTTGTCCAATTGCACCATGTTGGCTTTGTTGTCGGCGGCATTTTCGTTAAGATTCTTGTTAACGCGTTCGTAAATCTTCTTTCTCCTTAGGCGACGTCGATTTGCTCGATATGAAAACTTTGCTGCGATACAACAGAAATCTATGGCCGCGCCTTTCTTGCTACATTGCTGCTCGCCAAGTTCGCCTTCCTGATGACCCAATTGACAGATTTCGAAAAAGCTCGGCTCCTGCGAAATCGTATATTGAACAGTATGTGAGTACACCGAAAGTACAGGGTGGTCCCAAAAATGAACTGAAATAAATGTAACTAAAAAGTGGAAAAGATAGAAAAAATGTTGTGCCAATAAGGCTACTCGGTACTCACTCTCCAGTATCTTATTGACACGCACTGATATTCATCGAAGGCATACTTGATCCTCGTGATTTTTAGCGCCTCAGTCACCTTCGTCCCTCGCTTCACAACGAAGCTAGATTTCAGAATTCAAGAGAAAAAAAAACCAAGTTAAAACTTGAATCCATTTACCCCAGGTACTGGTACGCCGATTTCTCATCATTAAAAAAAAAAAGCATAACAGTCGGGTCTTACATGTGTTTGTATAGCAACATTGTAGTTTTAGCCACGAATTCAGAGGAGAATCCTGTCAACGTCTGTAGACTTTTTGGCCAGCACTCGTCTGTTAACAAGAATTCTTATGGGATTTCAAAAAATAAAGCATATTTCCTAGTTCAAAAATTAAGTGATTCAAAATTTCAAATTAATCCGAGTCAAGACACAAGCGATAATTCTGAGAATAGTTTGATCCACGCAAAATAAATTCTTGGCGATAAATATTACTGGATCTGTTCAGTATGACAAGCGCCAACTGGAAACAAGCCGCTGCCACGCAGGCTTGAGGCTGGCATCGGAGATCGAGGACGAGATGAGCTTTTTCCAAGAGATACATCACCATGAAGTTGACTATGTCAGTAGCACCTGATTTCACAAGTAGAAGCGAAACGTAGTCCAAAGCCTTCCACTTCTAGAAAACAAAAAATAATCGTCACAGGTGGAAGCAGTATTTCCTAATACGATCAACAAACACTTTGCATAGACCGTTTCTCGCCACACACCTGAAGTTGCCCACTGAGCGTGGCCACCATGTGACCCATCATGCGAACCACGTCCATGTAGTGGTACGTGTTATCGGTAAGCCAGGCAGCCCACGTAATGGTGAATGGAACGACCTCAAACATTCGAGTGCTGATGGTGAGCGCAGTGATGCCGACGAGTTGCAACTGCCAGCTGTTCACCGGCTGTCGGCTAATGAAGCGATCAAAAATGTCGATGGCAACGTGAAGGACTTTGACCGTCGAGTAATGTTCGTCGGCCACCTCGATCATCCAGCTGACAACAAGAAGCCTAAAATCCAAAAAGAAAACAAAAACGAGTTAAAATAATCCAGAAATTCCCTTAGATTTTTGCGCACGATGAGTTGAACAGGGTGTTCCAAAAATGTAGAATAGGTTTGAAAGGTTATAATAATTGTATCTTTGAATGGACTCATTTTTCTAACATTATGGAGAAAATTCAAATGATTTTATTGGAAGAAAGGATAATGATTTATGGCTGATTCTCATTGCTATTAACTTTCAAAACTGGTTCGAAAGAAGGACAGAAGTAATACAGATATGTAGGACTGTAGGTGTAAAGTGGTAAACTAACCTGTTTTTTTCGAACGACGTTTCCCACGCCCTTTGCCTTTGTGAGCAATCGGGGAATCCGCAAGTCGATTGTGCGAAAAAATTCCGCACGAAAAAGTCGGTTGCCTCCTCGGTCAAGCCACCGCTCCGCCCAGCTGCATATTCAATGCAGAGAGCGAACTGAGCATCGTACGACTGCGGACACCTTGTCAGGATCTGTCTGAGTTCCTTTGCTTTCTCCTGAACTTGTTTGCCTAGCTTGGAATTCGGTTCTTCGCTCTCTGTGCGCAATAAGAGAAGGGAAGCGTGCACACAAGAGTTCTTTTGTAGTATCCTTTTTAAATAGGTTTTGACATGAGAAGTTGGATATCTATCCGGCATGAAGCCCAAAAGGCGACAGGTAACGTAGAGGTCTCTACTGCTAAACTGCATTAAAAAAAACAATAGTAACGGTATCATTATAGGATTTAAGATATCGTCTAAACTACGGTCGTATAACGGACGTCACCTTCTCCCCTAGACATCGCTTCTTGGTAGCCTTTATGCCGATCGCACGAAATATATTTATTTTGCAACATTCGCTGAACGATCTGTATGGTGGACGGTAGAAAATCCACGAGATTGGAGGCATCCAAGGCGAGAGGCGATCGTCGATCACCTCAAAAAGTTTGTTGGACTCTTGCCAGCGTAGATCGAAATCATAACCGAGTGGCTTCGCTTGGGCTGAAAGAATAATACATTCAAATTACAACGGCGAATAACCAACTTGAGTTGGCATTCCAAGTTGAACGCGATTTGAGACTGTACGTCTTTCCATTATAGTCCTATGGGGTTGAGAGGACTAGGGGTACCGTACCAACGCGTATTTAAGAGGTGCCTACCTCCATCGTAGATATACGTTATGGCCAACTTCAATTGAGCTTCAAAATTCCCAGCTTGCGCAGCTCTGTTTAAATTGGTAAAATTAAAAACAGTTGGAATTTATTTATTTATTTCTAAACGAAAAACAAAGAAATAAGCGTACCGGTAATTTACAATTTAGTTTGTAAATTAAATTTATTCTCCCTTTTATTTGTTTTGTTTCAAACTTTCAAAAAACAAAGTAATCTACGCTCGTAAGTTTCTTTTGTGCTCAAGACGCGCGAGCGTAGAAGACCTATTGATTTAAAGGACGCGAACCTACTTTTGAATGTGACCGTGATTCTGACGCGTCGGCCACACCATTCCTAGGCGAGCGTAGCCGAGAAGTCTCTGGTCGTTTTCGATGAATTTCAACATAGCGGTACAAACCTGAAAATTGTAAGAGAAAGGTTAATGAATTGTATGACTATTAAATATAATGAGTTAATGACTATATAATTGCGCATGATTGATTGATTAATCAATAAAATAGCGGCCTACCCGTCTACATTTCATGAGATCCTTTAAGGGTAGATACGAAAGTAACATGTGAATAACCTCTTGAGGTAAATCCATCAGTGTCCAGTCTATATAGAAAGTAAGAAGAAAAAACCGAACTTTATTTTTTCTTCTCTAGTCCGCTGATTAAACCATTGAATTAAATCAACGCAAAAGGTCCACAGGTTCCGTACGACGGTTGCGCGATCGCGGACGTAGGCCTACAACACGTAGGCCTACATGCCGAAACCAAGGGCCGAAACCACATACCGGTACGGTACGTGACCAATGGGTTATAATGGCAGTGGATACACGTCCGGGGAGCAAAACGAATGTACCAAGCGATTTATTCCAAAATAATATGTCCGGAAGCTTGGAAATAATTTGATCGTCGAGCCGGCATAGTTCACAAATTAATTATTGTGCCCAATGGCCATTTAATATCGTACGTTTTATTTGAAATAAAACGTTCGGCATGTTGATGTTGTACTTGACGGACATTCTCACTAAGTTTTACGGGTTTTTTTTGTTGACATTTGATTCAATATATTGTTTTATTCCTCCGGCAGCCGTTCGTAGGACCCACTGCCTTTGGTAAGTAAGTAGGCCTATGGTTAATTTGGTTTAACATGCTTTGGTTAGGGGCCCGCCGGCGGCCACCAACTGTCGGTGGATTTACTGCATGATTGGCCGCAAAATAAGTATGCCTACCTTCCGTTTCCAATTCATTTTGGCCATCCATATTGTAAACAATTCCAAGATTAATGAATTTTGTTTATCAATATTATTGATTTGATTTCTAGAGAAGAATTAACACACTTGACGTCTTCAACGATGACCATAATTTCGCGGTTTTGAGTTTTCGCCGGTAAAGATTTCAAATTTAAAGTAAACCGGAAATTTAAAGGGCCTAAAGAAGAAACCCGTTATATCGATATAAAGTATCGCGACATCGACGCGTATTTATTTGTTCATCGATGCTCAGCACGGTGCAAGGGATGATGACGGTTTGCGGGTTCGCTTCCTAAGGGCCATCATATACATTTTTACTTACTTCTTTTGTGTTTTGTTTGATTTGTTCAGAAACTAGTTAGTGGATAGTTATGGATAATTGGTGATGAGCGGATGATGATGAATTGACCTTGGACGGACTTATTTTGAAAACTGCAAAGAAGAAGAATTTAATTTTCGTCTGCTCACTCCTGAATCCTGATTCCTGAAGCAGTGCCGCGTGTGCGCCGTTGAGTTGAACCGTCTTCCGTTTTCGTCCTGAAAAACCTGAATTTCAATTGTTTTCGAAGGTAAATATAGTCGATTTTATTCTTCTCGGAAGTCGTTTAAGAAAAGTTCGGCGAAAAATTCAGTAAATCGAGTAAATTCCAACTCGGCATGCAGTTTAACCGCGCAGAGGTTAGGCCTACTTTTGAACATAGGCTTACGAGTGACGTTACAGGTTTTGCCGCCGCCGCAGCAGCGATTGCTTGTTATTATAGTCCTAAATTTAATTATTTGCAAAGGATCAGGCTTTTGGATTCATTGCAAATGTGAACCAACAGTTAAGCACATGCATTGCAGCGAATTTCATGCGAATTCATCGTCTGGAAACTCCCTGGATTTTCTGGTTCCCTTAGCTAACAGGTTTTTCATAGTTAACCTTGCGGCCACTCGATGTC
>JAQIYI010002078.1:0-10134 GCA_034700265.1 Polyzonium germanicum
CATTTTGTTTTATATCTAAACAGGAACCGGAACGTTTGAGTTTTTCTAAATTCTTCTCTGATTGGTTGGAATAAAATGACCATATGAAATCACACGATCCTGTCGCTGGTAGGACATACTTGTATAAAACAAAAATGTTGAATTCAACCGACTGGCTGGAAATGGTTCCCGATTTTCTTTCAAAATTGGCCAATGGGAACAGCGCTAAAGCCTACTCACTTGCTTTGGTCAACACAAGGTGAATTTTAACAGATCTCTAATTCAGATTGGCCCAATTGGATCACGTGGAATTTTCGTACTTGCATGCATGCTCTCGTGTGAATGAAAGGAATTTTTGTGATTCCTGCAGCAGCTTTTGACTCACAAAAGATATATTCGCCAACTGTAGGCTGACATTGTTCGACACTGCGGCGTGTTCCATTACGGATCATCATTCACGGACGACGACGAGCATAAACGACAAGAGCAGAAACGTTTCGAACAGGGATCATCAGGAACGGCAAGTCGGCAAATGATATAGCCGATATGCTGTAGGCCTATATAGAAAGAGGCGTTAAAAATACATCATATGCTAGTAGCTGGTCCCTCTCCATGTACTAACCCTCGAGGAAGGCGATCATACATACATAGATGTATGTGCCCATGGTGTTCAATGAAAGTACTCCTCAAAAAATGTGAACGCCTTCGAAATCTGCGCGCGAACACGCGCGCAGAACAAAAACGAACAATCGGAACAGACGCTCTCGTCGTCACCACAAAGACGGAAGAAGCAAACCTCTCTTCCAAGTATAGATCAAGGATTGTATAAACTATAGAATCCTTGTATAGATCCTCCTCCCAGCTACACTATACAGGATGAATTCGCTGGAATTCACCCGCACGCAAGTCAGCAAACAGAGTTTACTGCAATCGTACTTTATATATCGTAGCCATTCGTAGGCATATATTCAGGACGTCCATTAAGGCTTCCCTAACGAAAGAACGAATACGGCAGCGCCTACAGTCCTACACCCACCCTCTCAATAGGCATACCTATAAAAAATAACCTTAGGGCGCCCTCAAACACAAGCGTGATCGTCGCTGACTTTTAAGACTCGCACTTGTGCGACACTTAATTCAGTACGCCCATGTAGGATTAACTCAAAAGCGAGATTTATTTTTGTGGTCTTGTGGATTGGATCCGTGCACTCTTAAGACCCAATTGCACAACTAGCGCCAATGTTTTATTGTTAAAATGACGTAGAAGGACTGAGGACCCTTTTTTTTGTTTTTACTGTGAAATCCCCTCAAACATAGCAGCAAAAATCCAAACGATCATGAACAGTATATCTACATGCAAGTTAAAACAAGCGGGCCTGGTGTGCAAATTGCACAAGCATGACAATTCCACAGCAATGCGTTTCTCGCATCCGTAATTAAGCAAGAGCCCCCCCCCCTCTCCCAACCCTTAAATAAGTAGGCCCTACGTTCAATGTAATGTTTTTTGCCGCTAGGTGCGCTCCGGCGCTCAACGTTAATTCACGAGCCAGTTTACTTTTAATGGTGGTTGCATATTTGGTGACGAAATGGCGGATAGTAGATGACACTCACTTCCTGTTTCCATGGTGACGTGGTGTATAGAGAAGCCTAAATGAACGTAGAAACTAGGTAGAAATTACGTAAAATATAAAACAAATACATAAATTGTGTCACAATTGCTTGATCGCGTACCCTGCTTTACGATATACTGAACACGAACACACACACATTCGTCTTGTTGTTTTATATGCTGATGATTGTGATATTTCGACCTCCCTGTATTAGCTCACGAGACAAAGCGTGCAAAACAGGCCTTTCAACGCAAAGAATGCGATTGTCAAACTGTGTGACTCAAACAACGTGTACCCGAATACTGGATTGAATTTGTAAGCCTATCAGTGAAAGATCAAAGTGAAAGAAACAGGAAGAAAAAAAAAGATAAATAAAAGACAAACATTGCGAAGTATGGCAGGCATATGCATTCCTCAGTAGGTGGTCAATTCACGCAAGAATTGTCCATGATCAACAAGAAATGGAAGTCATGGAGCGGATGGGGAAATATGAAGGTGAGAAGCGACAGCTTGCCTAAACTGTTTCTGGAAAACAACTTAATTGCAACATGCGCGCCGCGATTGATGCTTAGTCGCGTACCAAGGCTTTTGACAGGAAACCCAACCAAGTGGCGCCACTGGATATAACACGCAAAGCTGCGTGGGGCTCCCTCCAATGGATCACAATCACGCTAACAGCCAACTCCCCGCTGGGTCCCATCAGTTGCAAACAGGGATTAAATGTGAGGTCATCAATATAATTACCGTAGTACTACGGATATAAGCACACAGTAGTGTCCCCACTTCATACTGGGTATACACCATGTAATATTTTTAAGCTTCACATTATCGCCACTAGGTGCGCTGCGGCGCTCAATGTTAATTCAATGGCAAGGTCGACTGTTAATGGCGGTGGTCACGTGACCACCCTACAGGATGCAGTATTCCAGTAACGTGGTGTATAAAGGGCGCAGTCTGCTATTCAGGTGGATGGGCAACAAAATCGATATATTTTCATCGATATGTACATCGATATTAGTCTATGAAACCACGCTCACGAAATGTTAGTCTAAGGAAAAGGTCAATTTCAACTTGTTCGAGCGAGCGAATTAAGGCTTAAATTAGTTTCTCTCATGCTAGAATACGAAATTAATTGTTCGAGCGAGCGAAGAAATTTAGGAGACTTAAAAGCCGCTCCGGGATGTCAGTCCGCTCGACTACGCAGCCTATTAGTATGCATACTAATAAAAGTTCCATCAAAATGACGCAAACCGGAAGTACCCTTAAAATACCATATAAAGTCTATGGAGGTTTCACCGGAAGTGCCGTATTATACCATGTAAAGTCTATGGCGCTCACCGGAAGTGCCATAGAACATACACTATGGAGCATATCTTAGCTCAATAGATTCAAGTTTTAGTTTTTACCGTGAGCGCCGGCACCATGATAAAGCTGAAAAAGTGTGCGCATGATAGCTAGCTTCAGCTTCTATTTTTCAATTTACTTCCGCAAACATAAATTTGCCTTTACCCAGGGGTATTTGAGGACCCATTACATTCCGCTCGGATGACCACCGCATATTTGAGCAGAGGCTATTATAAATTTCTAATTACTGACGCGCAAGTATTAAAAATTTTCAAATTAACTTCTCTACGAGTGACGTTGTCCACATTTCACGGCGGTTCCCTCGAGCGCCGGGCTGACTTATTGAAAACTGCCAAAAAATAAAAATGTAGGCCTACGCGCCAATCCCATCGCGCGCTCTAGCTTGAATTGAATGAGTCAAATGAGTTTTCGGCGTCATTTACTCGAGCTACCGCGGCGCGGGCCCGAGCTCTGAAAGCAAACGTTGCCGGCGCCGCCGCCGCCGCCAGCCCATATCAGCCGACGGCGACTAATCAAAATTCTAACATAAAATCTGTCACTTCAAATAAACCGTTCACAGTTTTGCGTGTTTTCGCTGCTGCGCTCCAACAAAAGTTCGCCAGCATTATAGTTTAATGCAACTGTAGGCCTACATACATGTATATATGGAAAAATTCCGTTTCGCCCAGGACGAAAGTAATTTTGTCCGCCCAGGGGCAAATGGCCAAAAGCTGACGATTCAGAGTAGAAGGTCCATCATATGTAAAATCAATTTTATATTCTTATTCAGTGAGTGACGGACATTCAGAATAAAAAAATCTCCGTTATCACTTATAAACGGAAATGACAAAACATCACGAGAATAATGCAGTAGCCAATCACAGGACACTGATGATCGTCCTTCTACAGAGAATAGATGTCCGTACTGACGGACATACATATAACAATAAAAATATAAATTAAAAATATTTAAAAACATAAAGGTAAGACAATAAAATTTACTTAAAAATAAGGGAATTGTTCAAGAAAAATGATTAAATCAACTTCATTGTCATCACTGCATATCTAAGTTGAATAAGACTAAAGCGGTGTTTTGCCCACTTTTTGAGCTCTTTTGTCCTACTTCCCGCCCTTTTTACCCGCCCAAAGATCACTTGAGTGTAGCTAGGCCTACATAACCGTTGAAACACCCACGCGGAATGCAAGCAAAACCCCTACGGATAATATTCTGCGACTTTTGAGGTCATTTTTGTTATCGAGACGAAAACTAAAAATGCATAAATTTCTCTCGCCCGAAAAAATTCCAAATTCGTAGGCAAAATGTCGTACAGCGAGCAGACATAATGAGAATTAAGTAGGCCGTTTGCGATCATGCATGTCCATTGTCCATGTACTTTTAGGACAAACTTTTCAATCGTGATTCAAACCGACAAGGTTTGAGGGCACGCGATAGAGGGCTCCCGACAGAGTGAGCCCAAAACAAGGCGCCGTGTTATTATTATTAATATTATATTTATTAGATAGAAGGGGTCTTACCATTTCTGATGCACATCTGTAGCTGTACTGAAGTAGACCTTACGTGGCGCCATCGATCTCGATCCGGCGCAGTGAACACACATCTTTAACACCTGTAAGCAGAACAAGAAAGTAAAATATTAGGCGTACGGTAATATGGAATTAAACTATATCGTTAAAATCTTAAAATACAATTTAAACTACATGTAATATAAATCCCGCCATTAGTTTGCGTTCAAAGTTCGTTGGATTGTCACGTCCCATTTACATGGGATTTAAAGGGGAAGCGACGAAAATGTTAACATTTTGTAGTTTTACGTTTACGTTGTCCCCGATCACTCTATTAGTAAAGAAAATATTTTGAGTAATTTTAGATTTTTTTTCTTCCGCAATCTAAACTAATATTTTTTAGCATTTATTTGAAATAAATTAGCGGACCATCACTTCCGGTAAACGATATTAGCTTCATCGAGAGGCGCCACGTGATACTCTCTAACGTCCCACGTTACACTCTCTGGCGTCCGACTCAGGAGCCGGTTTCCGCGTCTGCTAAATTCAAAATGGCGTCCCGATCGACAGAAATTTCAGAGAAAACAAAAGGGTTCAAAAATAGCCAACACTAAACAGTGGTTCCTTACATTGTACAATCCTAATTAAGACACAAGCGCACCATTAATATAACGTAAAATGCCATAGGACTTTTTTCCGCCGTTTTATACGAATCCATTTTCGACTGAATTAGCAACAAACTTATTAATCAATCGGATCATTCTTCAAATTGTAAACATTGAACCGAACTAATTTTTATGGCCAAGTGAATCGCAATTGCAGCTAGAGGGAAGAAGAACAAGAAGAAGAAAAAATAGCCAACAAACACACACACACTATAATTATGACTCACTTTAGGCCTACTCATAAATCAAATGCACGTTCATTAGTGGAGGAGGAGCGGCAACGTTAATTTAAGAGTGATCAATCCCGGACTCACTCGCCAAAACTAAATTGAGGCACGACAAGAAAAAAAATACAAATTGTTCCGGATAGAGAAAGCAAAGCCGTAGAAACATGGTGGTCTCCATTTACTTTTTCTAAATAAATTCTCTTGTATGCCTAATTGCCTAAGCCTAAACGTTTTATGCAGATTTGCTGCATGAAAATCAAATTCAAATTAATGTGGTCTGTGAAAGACTTGTTTTCAGGGATGCGCTTCCCCTTTATTGGTGAGTCGATGTGAGTGAACGAGCATGGTTCTCAAAGAGATCAATTTAAAGGGGTGTAGTCTTATTTGAAAAAATAAAATAAAAAATTTAAATTAAAGAAAGCATTTTTTTCACATTTTTGTTTATTTAAAAAATATTTCCAACGATCAGGAGGGTACTCTATCGGTAAGATAAATATTTCAGTAAGAAAAGTGCGTCATCATGACGTAATGGCCGCTGACTAAGCTACGTTTCGTATTGAACACAGTGATGTCAGCCTCGCGCGGTCCACCGTTATATGAAATAAATGATTAAATTTTTTTTTTTGCTTTTCAGATTTATTATTACAAATAGCCGAAATATTTCTTATATTTCTATTCAATTTTTTCGCGCTCGCTCGCTCTCTCAATCTCAAAAAAAATGTCCTTTTATATATTGTAAATACAAATGCGCTGCTTTGTGTATGGCACAAGAGTTTGAAGGTAGTTTCTCTCGAAGCCTAGCTGCCACAGTCCCGCCATTGGAGAGATACATCACCGCCAGCACTGCATGGGAGGAGGTGGACCAGCCAGGGCCACGGGTGCCTCTGGCGCCCTCTCCCCTCCTTCCCTCCCTTCGGCAACAACAAAAGGGCGGATGTGTTTTGTGTGTGTTGTTACCTTTATGTGTTTCATCAACAATACTATACTCAATGTGTGTGTGTGTTTGTATGGTATGTTGTTGCAGGTTGTGACTCCATATTCAACTCTTATTTTTCTTCTTTTTTTTTGGGTGTGGACCTATCCGCGTGTGTGTTTTATTGCACATGTGTGTATGTATGCGTGTTCTCTAAAAGTTCTTTTCAAGAGAGAAATTGGACTTTTAAAAATTTAAATCTTTCGTTCACTATTATGTTCTTTCTCTCTTCTCTTTGAAAACTTGAATTTTTCCTTATTCAGGAGTTTTTCTTTTCAAGAGAGAGTAGTCAGTATAGTGACTAGTGAGTGAGTGGGTTGTTGTCTATGACTTGCAAGACCGATTGTTTCGTTCCATCAATGGGCCACCAATGCCCCAGTGGATGAATAGGAATCTTGTGTCCGCCAGATAAGGTTCAGGCCTACAGGTGGTTCTATCTGCTTGTCTCCTTCTGCACACTATTGTTTCTTTTACTCGTTTCTTTCTTTCTCTCTCGTTTCTTTCCTTTATTTCTTTCTTGGAAGCATAGATTCCACTAATCCACTTAGTATGCACGGGATAGGCTCGGATGGCCTACGTTGCATTATCTCCCTCAATCTTCTTTCCCTCGCCTAGCTATTGTGGAACTACAGTACTTGTACATGTAGGTCTAGGCAGTTTCGGTGGCAGGAAGTGACGTTTTGCTAAGTTAATTGTCCGAGCGAGCCAGCACTTGGACAATTTTGTTTCTATTTTTCTTACGAATTTGTTCCTTTATATGTACAATGTTAGACCTAGGCATACATCCTAGATGAATTAATTATAAGCCTACGCCAATCTAATGACTAAGCCCATTCGCACTGGCCGACTTTGCGTCGTACGACGGCTTTTGAGCCGATTTTCAGTGAGTCGGATGAAATCAAAAAGTTTGTTCGTCCGACTAGCGAGAGAATCGTATGACGTCATTAGGTTTCAACCAATCAGAGAACAGAGCGAGCAGAGAGAGCAGAAAAAAATCAGCTCGCTAAAAAGCAAATTTAAATTTGGGACAGATGCCGCTAGATGGCGCATCTTAATCGTATAGTGTGTAAAGAAATCGGATCCAACTGTCGGCCGAATGCAAGTCGTACGACGTCGTACGACGGACTAGTTGGATAGTGCGAATGGGCTTTAAGAACTCACTGTTCGTCCAATGGAAGACCTTATTCGACGACATTCCTCGATAATATTTTTTATTGTCGTTCCTTTCGTTTTCTACGCTGAATCGTTCGCGCGGCGCCATTTTGTCTGAAACGGTCCTCTAAGCTTCCGCTTTTGTTCCATTAAGGCCCATCGGGCCATCATCGAAGGCGCATGACGTGCGTCACGTGAGACACTAGAGAGTGTCACGTGGGATGCTAGGGAGTGCCGCGTGGCGCATCTCGATGAAGCACACGTCGTCTCCGGAAGTGAAGGGGCCCTCCAATTATTCCAAATAAATTCTAAAATACCTAAAGGCATTTTTATTGAAAAAAAAAAATCTAAAACTAGACCTACAAAAAATGGTGATTTGATAAATCTAAAACTAAAAAAAGTCAAACTTTTTGTCGCTTCCCCTTTAATGTATTGAGTCAATGAGAGAAAATATGCCCACACGTTATGGTCACCATCGCACTGATTTGTTACGTTTCACAGAGGCTGCTAGCAGACGACAAAAGTCGTTGAAGAAGCAGACGAGCGTAAATTTGTGTTGAAATTTTAAATGGCGGGCAAATATAAGCACTTTTCAAAAGTGGATTTTGAAAAGTGTTCATATTTGCCGCCATTTCAGGATTTCAACGGGAACTTACAGTCGTCTGTTTTTGTCAACGACGAATGTGTCGTCTGCTAGCCATCGTGAAACGCAACAAATTGGTACCGGTGGCGCCAACGTGTGGGCATATTTCATTAGCATGGAAGGCGCAGTATCTATCTAATCTATACACAATGTAATTTTTTTTAGACTTCGCATTTTCACCACTAGGAGCGCTGCAGCGCTCAATGTAACATCATTACCCGGTTTCCCTTTAATGTCCGCTGCTCAATGAGAGTGTTTCCATTTCAATCTGGCCAGCAGACGACGCTCATTTCCGGTATACATGGGTTTACATGGTCTAAGGAGTCAACATTGAGCAGCCGCCATCAAAGGAGGAATGAGTCCCATGATTTAACATTCAGCGCCTTAACGCTCCTAGCGGGTATCGTATGAAACCCCAAAAAATAATATAATATGATGTATAGTACACTTATAAGTTTGTCGCCCCTCTCCCACCATCGAACGAAATCGTTTCGACGCCACTGTAGTAGGCAAACGTGTACATATACAATTTATACATGCATAAAGTCATTTTTTTTTCTTCTTTTTTTATATACACTTGTACATGTTGGTCCTATCTTCAGGGATAGCCTTCGATAATGGACTTGCGGAGCGTGGGCCTATGGCTGAGACAAATATATGGGGCGCAAAAGGAAACATTTATTTCAGTCAATCTTATTGACCTGAAATGTAAACTGGAATTGGCAAAGAAATAAGAAAGAAAGAAAGAAAGAAATTGAAGAAAAGAAGAATTGTTCTAGAGAAAAGAGATTGGATGAATAACAATGTAGGCGTACTGTAAATACTTCGTCAATCAGTGGTGAATCCACACATGAAACTTCGATTCAGTGGAAGATCCTAGACATGTACTTCATGTATATATCCGTGGATCCGTCGTCTCTATAGCTCACAACAAACAATGGGGGGTGGGGGGGGGGGATAACAAAAAACCCAAAAAAACATTGTTAAAGAAAAAGAAGAAAAAAAACCTCAAAAAAATGAAGAACTGAAACTGAAATTGGTGCAAGTTGCATCAAAATACGGATGTGTCTGCGACTGAAAAGCGCTGAAATCATCAATCTGAGAATCATACCGTAACACTTTCCTTCTTTTATTGGCTACCTCGACTGATTGCCAGTTTGCCACGCGTGTCCAAATCAATTCTTTGGAAAAGATAGGCCTATTGCGTACAGGCGTCGGCTAGGCCTACATTATACGTTGGCCCTAGACACAGGCCATCATGGGGCCTACAAGTATCAACCATGGAATACGTAGGAGGAGGGTTATGAATGCTATACTATGAAATCTTTGGCCTATATAAGCTGTAATAAGTAAAGTTGTTAAACACTATAAATGGATGAATAGGCTTTCAGCTCGAAAAGAAATAAAAGTTGTAAAAAGATCATAACTGGCTCAGGAATTAGGTGTTACTGCCTATTGAATGAAAACAAAATCATCATTTAATAATAGTCATAGCGTGTCGGGCTCAACAGGTTACATGTGCCCAATTACACCCCCCTCCCCAGGCCCTAATACAACCAAGGGACAGCATAAACAGTTAAACACCAATGGATACATGAAAGAATTGGAACACCCCCTACGTGTCCTGGAGTAAAGCGAGCGAGGACTGACTCACTGAGCCACGAGAGCAAACAATAGCTAGGGTACGGTAGCAAAATAGCTAGGCCCCTACTAAATTTACTGGCATAATGTGTAATACAGTACCGTAACGTGATATTAAAAAGTCCGAGCTAGAGTGGTGGTTTGGTAGGGTGCTTTCTTAAACTATGTCTTCATTATATCCCACTCTTGCTCGGACTTTTAGTAGTATTGTATACTACTAGCATAGCATGATAATAATACGAATAATAAAAATAATAATAAAATTAATAATACCCGGTAGTTAAATATATTGTTATTATTACCGGTAATAATACTACTGGTAATAACAATAATAATAGACAGTAACAAATAACAATAATAATAATAAACAATAACA
>JAQIYI010002079.1:0-10126 GCA_034700265.1 Polyzonium germanicum
TTTACATAGGCCCTATGTATAATGCAAAATATAAACATTTTGAACAAAAAATATGAAAATTGGTATGGGTGACCTCTGGGGGTATAGCTATGAAAATATCATAACAGTTTTTTTTTTCTTTCGTTACAGAAAATCCAGGGCGACATGTTTTATAAGGTACAAATTTGACCCACTTTACATAGGCTCCATGTAAATATGCAGATCCTTTGATGCCTGATGGCGTCAATTGACACCACTTCATAATTTCGTTATCTCTACACGAAAAAATTTGAATTTTTGTGTGTGTTATCCTTATATGTATAGTTAACTAAATATTCCAAAAAAAAAATCTATTATCAAAACTAAAAAGTCAGGTCCGAAAGGGTTAATTAATCAATGGTCTGGAGGTACATAAAATAAGTGCTCAGTCCGTAAATTAGGCGCGTTGAAACTATCTTAAGCCGACGGTACTAAAGTCAGCCTTTTGCGCGTGCGAATATCTGTTGCATTTCATTATCCATCGCACGTGCATTCCCGAGATTCAACGTGCAATCTTGAGAATGCATGTGCGATCGATGATGGAATCCAATGGAAATTCTCACGCGCAACACGCTCTCTTGAGTAAGACAAGCTCAAGTCTGCATGTGGTTAGTGATTCGTATAGGGCCGTGCGCAAATTAGACCAACATAGTGTGATGGCTAGACCACAATAATTGCTACGTGAAGAAATTCACAGAGTCGTAGCTGCAGGTGAACAAAACTGATTTATTCAGGAGATTTACTGAATAACATTGAACAGAAAACTGTGGTTAACTCGCGCTAATTCGCGGAGATCAAAAAGATGCAAAAGGATTACACGTGACACGTTTACACGAGAGTTCATGCTAGGAGAGAGTGTTCGTTTGAGGTCTTTGTCGTTCGGATAGAGTTCGGAAGTGAAGGGAAGGAGGGCGCACGAATTCCGTTCGTGCCTTTACTATGCGACTACCAGGAAGTGGGAAACGCGACATTTCCAGTATGAGGCAAATCGGTTCACTTCCGGCGCGATGTATCAGCGTTCTTTGTCGACTCGATACCACTGGCCGATGTCGATACCTCCAACACTACGAGTATAGGGGATCGACAATGAGTCGAAGAGACCTGAGTTGAAAACAACATCTTTGTTTATTTTCAGGAGCGATTGTGTTGCACGTCTAGCTCTGACGAGAGCTAGACGGCAAAGAGAACGAGTGTAGAGCGGCAGCGCACTAAGTACTGCCGCGACTAAAGTAACAGATGCATCATGGGTAATGATGGAGAGGAAGTTACACAAACAAAAGGGAAGTCACGTGATCGTGACAAATGGGTATAGGGTACGTCACAGGAGTGTGACGTATACTACAGGGTGGTTCACCACATTTCCCCCAACTTAAGTATGATACGTCCTCGTAGCGTAACGTGCAAAGGGTTTAAATGGGTAACTGGCAAACCGGAAACATGCGTATTTCAAATAAAATTTGCATGCTGTGTTGCTTGTTGCTATGGATCGTCAAGGTGCTCTTGGGCCTTGTAGAACCAGAAATGGAAAGTGCCAGATGGCTATGAAGATGCCAGATGGCTGTAAAGGTGTCTTCGCTATGCCTAGAGGCAAGGATGTGCAAAGGGCTTCTTGTGTTGTAGTCAAATAACACAATGCTGTATGAAAATTTGATCGTTTCAACGGAAACTTGATCAATAAAGCCAATATTTTATTCCCTTTTCAGAAATATAGTTGCTTGGGCTGTTAAGGGCACAAGGGCTTAAGGAATAGGTTGATGAAAGGAAAGTAGGTATATTCAGCGCTATAAGAAGCGTTAACCCACATCCAAGTCTGTTCTGTGGTCAAACGATAGGGTCCAAAACATACAGTTAGGACTAAACAATAGAGGGCGGCGACGGCTCATTCCTCTTTAACAATAGAGGACGGCGACTGCTCATTCCTCTTAGAACTCTTGTTTACTTTAAACAAACAGTTTCTTTCAACCTCATCCATTACGACTGTGGGACCACACATAACAAAGCAAACCAATGTCGATGCTTTGTGACAATGTGGGGGGGGGGGAAGAAGCTTTCTTTAAACTGCAGTGCTACTTTGAAGTCAAAAGTGGGCAACCATTGACTGTAGACGCTGCCGAATCAAGCTTTATCCTCAGTTTTGGAGTTAGGCTCTGGTTTGCAACGCTGCTAAACCAGGCTTCACCCCTTTTCTCTCACTCAGAACTCAAACTAAAGGGCTGTACATATGTCTGATAGGGACCATGTGTTTGAGTCCTCTATCAAAGTGGCGAATCATGTATCAACTAGGACTACATGCGAGACAAGGCAGGACCTGTGGCACAAGTCTCAAACTTCTAGCCAACTTTGAAGAGGAGGAATGTTGGAATTGGAACATTACTAACTCGCGTTCATTCATAATGTATCAATAGTAATCGAGCGTCGCGCCTTTGTTATTAATCATCCATAGATGCGCAGTAATGTTTTTGCACTTTCTGTTCTGTACGCCATAAAAATCCGTAATGTGTATTTCCGCATACAGTTCCGTTTGGAAATCCCGTAGCATAGACACATGTGGGCGCCACCATCTTTTATAGGGCGCCGCCATTTTACATAGGGTGCCGCCATCTTGTATTCGACTTGTTTTTGAACCATGCGGTCGCGTGACACAGAGTCGATGTGTGTAATGACCTTCATTGCCCTTGACCCACATTCAGAGATTTTCCGATTCCTTTATAGGAGAGCGAAGATGCCATCTTCCTCACTTCTTCTCTCGACAGCCTAGTGTTCAGGTCGTCACACAAAGACGCCATTAAGTAAGATCGCGATCGGCTTCATATCTTTTTCTTTGTTACCCATCGGACAATTTAATTAGTTTAAATAAACTAATTAAATTTCCGAATAATCTCAGGCCTTTAGTTCGTGCGAGCGTGCTACTTTGCGTTTACAGTTGAACAATTAAAAAGGTTCAACAAGGAAGTACCTTTTCCAACTGGTTGAAACGCTTTTCAGCGATCGTCTGTCATCCCCATTCTTCCTTATCTGTTTTCCCTAACACGGAAGGGTTATATTTCTCTGCTAATATGCAGCAGAATGTGGAGTTTTTGACTGCCTGGATTAATGCGTGGTTGCGTACAAGAAATCCGGCTGTAACTCCAACTGATGGTTACTAACCATTCAATTCCATTACTTTTTATCGTACTGTTGGAATTTCAGTCTTCACGACAACTCATCTCAGTATATATAAATCTGACTTGAGTCAGTTAACTCATCATATGCGCCGAATGAAAAACACTTCTCCAGCATGTGCGGAAAGTGTAAGGCGTTAGAACATTCTGTGTTGTATGCAGATAATGTTTATGTCCTTTATTATGTACTTTTGTTGTGTAGGCAACAATAAGTTACCAATATTTACATCTTAAGCTAGGCTGACGGTTACTACTGATCCAATTATTATTAGGATTTAACCAATAACAATAATATTTCAACTTATTTCTTATTAGCCTTCTAAAAAGAAATTATTTCATAACCTTTGTTGAGGTTGGAGTTGGATCTGACGACAATGGTGTCGACAACAATGTTGGATGAAACTAATCCATGTGTCTTCTCCATGTGTCATTGACGCAGATTGCACTATCGCTTGAGATCTGTTTAACGTCAATTTTTGTTTTGACATAATAAGTTCTGTTGTGTAAATGATCATAATGTTATTATGCCATCAAATGATCAGCCAAACTTTTAATCATTTCATTTACCAGACTCATCACAAAACCAATTGGGTTTTGTTTGTCTGGGTTTTCGTTCTTTTAGTTTACGTTTTTCGGACGCAAACAATTAGCTACACTTTGGCCTATTGGTCCATTGGTGTGCTACTGAACTCCTCCGATTCGGAGTATACGGTTGGATTTGGATTTCTCAAACAGTAATCAAGAGTCAACTGTTGTACTTCCTTATCGAACTTTTTCCTTATTTTGAACAAGGTATTGCGTTCTAGCGCCAAGATTGCTTTACGCTTTTCTGCGAATTCCATTGCTCGTTTGTCCTTATGGGTTTCCAACTCAGTCTCATGAGTTTGTTTGTCCATGTCCAGTTTGGACAACTCATATGGACTGGCTTGACAACGGGCAGCTTCTTGTCTCCATTTCCAAGCAGCGTCATCTCGCTCGGCAGAAAGTTTCATTATCGCCGCTTGCTTTTCTAACAAGTCTAAGGCGCTACGTGCTTTTACTTTTGTCAAGGCAACATTGTAATAGTACATGTTGTCTGACTTCTGCCGGCCCGCTTCTGCTTCTGGCGGAGCGTTTCGCCAAGCTGCATCGGGTGTCGTTGATCCACGATCTCTGCCAGAATGCAGGCTACTGTGGGACGACACTGACGATGTACGATCTCCAGTACATACATCGGTGTCTGACAAGAACCTTTGTCTCGGTGTCATGTCAGGCTTTGGAGGTGGTGGTGGTGGCGATGGGCCACTGACTGCGGGAAACATGTCAGTAGGACACTCATCGATTGTCACAGGTCTGGCTTTGGCAAACACAGACCGTGCTGGATCTGGGTTCAACTCAGTAAACACTGGGATTCTGGACCAAACAGTCCCACACGGTACACTTACTGTGCTTTGAATCACCAGTGCAACTGGTTGACTCGTTCCTGCTGCATCCAATTCCTCTTTGGGAGGATAACAGCTGACGCGGCAAGGACTTGCTGCCATCAGACGGTTAAACGTCTCCCTCAGTTGACCCGAAGGTTAATCAGCGTTTCTTACCAGGTGTGGGTTGATAAACTCGCGCACCTCGTAGAGCAACCGTAGGCATTCATCCACAAGATTGGGTCTTGGATAAATAGGGTGGACCATGTATGGTTTTCCACGCAACGAAATTCCAAATGACCCCACAAAAGGTTGACACGTGTACTCATGGACTTCTTGATCCAATGAGCCATGCGTGAGAACGATTTCAACTAATTCATGATCGTATTCAATGACAGCAACCACGAAATTAGAAATCCGTGCCACTGACAGTGTGTAGCGAGTACTTTCTGACAAAGGGCAACCGGACCGACACTGTTCACGGTTGAGACTTGCGACTCCACGGATTTGAACGTATCGCAAACCGTGCTTTTGCGTTGCAATCGATGCCGAGTCCTGTAAGAACTCCATCGCAAGATACAGAGGATGCTGGAGATCGAGTATCATCGTCTCAGGCCTCCTCAAAGGCAGGTCTCGCACAGAGATTGGTAATAGCAATGATTTAGGTCTACAGGATTTTGATACTGTGGACCTACGGTGTATATTACGAATTTGCATGGCAAATTATAGCCATTCGTAATTTCGGAACTTCCGATTACACAGCCTCCTATTTTCTTGCATTCTGCAAGTAATGTGGGACCCGCAGCTCTATGGAGAGCGCCATCCACACCGCCACTGCCTAATAATGTTTTATTAGCGGCGTTCATGATTACATCCACCTCTACCAAGGTGATGTCACCCTGAAGGATCCAAACCACTTGATCGAACTCTGGTGAACTTTGACAGTTCCTAGATTCTTTCACCGTGCGTTCTGGACTTGAACTGTCAGCATCAGCTGGTTCAATGTCCATAAAGAGATCCTCCATTCCTAACTCAGCGGATTCCGTTTCGGATTTAGTGAGATCAGGATTGTAATCAGGTCCACTGGAGAAGTCATCTTGATCTTCCCCCAACTTTGACTGAACTTCCGGATCTGTCTCCGGAATCGGTTGGCGCACATCACACGTTTGTTTGAACGGTTTGATGTGTTTCACCTGTAGTCTTACGATTTTTCTACGACCTCTTCCGTCCAAGAATTCTAAACGATAAACCAAAGGGCTACTTCGTTCCAAAATCTTTGCTGGTAAACGGTATTTTGGAATTAGCTTTTGTCTTATTCCAGGTCGTGGAATCAAATCTCTGACCACACGAGTTCACCCACAGAGTACTCACGCTCTTTAGAGTGACGAGCATCATGTAGTCGTTTTTCTTTGCTTGGGCCTGCTGCAGATTTTCCTTAGCATTTCTGCGTATGGAAACTACAGGGTCTTCCAAATTGTCCATAGGAGCAATTTCAGGTCCAAGTGGCAAAACGTTGTCAATAGGCAATCTTCTCTCCCAGCCAAACATTAAAAAGTGTGGTGAACACTTCAATGATGCCTGTTCTGAAAAGTTTAAAGCTTCGACTGCTGAACTCAAATGAGTTGCCCACTCAGTTAAGTCCTCTTTAGGCAATAACGATCTAGCGATCGTCCGAACAATTGTTAGGTTCGTTCGCTCCGATACGCCATTGCTCTGAGCATGGTAAATTGATGAAAACCTATGCTCTACTCCAATCAATCAAGGAATGCCTTGAGAGTCTTGTTCTTCAAGCGTGGACCTTGGTCGGATATCAAGTATTTGGGAACACCAAAATACTTAATGACCTGGTCTTTCAACAATTTAATCACTGAAAGGGCTGTTGCATCTTTCATGGACA
This sequence comes from Polyzonium germanicum, assembly GCA_034700265.1. Taxonomy (NCBI): domain Eukaryota; kingdom Metazoa; phylum Arthropoda; class Diplopoda; order Polyzoniida; family Polyzoniidae; genus Polyzonium; species Polyzonium germanicum. The sequence continues at coordinate 6,477 of JAQIYI010002079.1, forward strand.
TTGCCACAGCATATCTAGTTGCGTAGTCAACACAGACTAGAATATGCTGGTGTGGAAATTTCTCGATTGCAAGCACTTTCCTTGGATCAGTGGACACTCCGTCCTTGGAAACAATATGACCAAGATACTCAACCTCCTGAACCCCGTAGAAACACTTCGTTTTTGCAATCTTAGGTTTGCTTTTCTAATCAAATCTAGAATCGTTGAATTCTTTCATTCCTAATTCTCTGTTAATGTTGAGAAGTTTATTCAACTTATCACGTCTTTCAACTACTTCTTCAGAAGTTTGTTCTCCAATGTTTGCTATTGTTATTGGCGCCGTTATGACATCCAATTCACATCTAGCAGGTCTCATTACCGCAAGTTTTTGATTTGCGCGTAAATCAAGAGACTTTTTGCCAAAGTTTGCTATTTCCAATGGAGAGTCAAACGTTTCACGGGTTGTGCAAATCCCGTTGGCAATTTGCAGTCCTTTGGAACTTCCACGCGCACCTTCAGCAGCAGTGATCATCATGCACTGGCCTGCTTTCGGTTTTATGCTTGAACATAATTGCGTTAGAAAAATTCCTCGGCTTCTTGCTGGTAGAGGTTTGATTTCCTACTAATCTAAGTTCGAATTCGACTTGATCAGTTAAGGCAAATTTACTCTATTTTTCGCTTGATTTACTAGGAGGTGTTCCCTTCAAAGTGTCCTCACGTGAACTCAGTTCCTCGGAAACTGGAAGTTCAGTGCTTTTCGGCTTAATGAAGGTTTTAACCTTGGAATTAGTCTTTTTCTTAGAATCCAGTTCACGACAAACTGTAAGTTCTTGTTTCTTGGGCACTCACTGCCACATGCGTTGATTTGGCTATTGGCAGTGAGTATGCTCACTGCCAAATGCGGTGATTTGGTTATTGGCAGTGTGTATGCTCACTGCCACATGCGTTGATTTGGCTATTGGCAGTGAGTACACTCACTGCCACATGCGTTGATTTGGCTATTAGCAGTGAGTACGCTCACTGCCACTTGCGTTGATTTGTCTATTGGCAGTGAGTACACTCACTGGAACATGCGTTGATTTGGCTATTGCCAGTGAGTACGCTCACTGCTACATTCGTTGATTTGGCTATTGACAGTGAGTACACTCACTGCCACATGCGTTGATTTGGCTATTGGCAGTGAGTACACTCACTGCCACATGCGTTGATTTGGCTATTGGCAGTGAGCGTTCTCGCACTTGCACATGCGTAGAATTAGCTATTGGCAGTGTTTACCCTCACTGGCCAATGTGTAGAAATGACTATTGGCAGTGAGTACACTCACTGCCACATGCGTTGATTTGACTATTGGCAGTGAGTACATTCACTGCCACATGCGTTGATTTTGCTATTAGCAGTGAGTATGCTCACTGCCACTTGCGTTGATTTGTCTATTGGCAGTGAGTACACTCACTGGAACATGCGTTGATTTGGATGTACTAGATGAATTCTTTCTAGTAACCTCTCGTGACTTAAGCTCTTGGCCTTATTGCTAGCCTTCTTTTGTGGGCTCAGTTCATCGAAAACTGGAAGTTCACTTTCTTTTTGCTTACCAGTAGTAGACCAGTAGTAGTAGACTTTGCACTAGAACTCAGTTCACTGGAAACTGGAAGTTCGCGTTTGTGCTGTCTACTAAGAGGTTTTCCTCTTAAAGTAGCCGTTTTGTGTGAATTCAGATCCTCAGAGTCTGAAATGTCACTTAGCTGTAGCTGACCCGATGGAATTACTGTCTGAGTAGCTTTTTCTACAACTTTTCGCTTAAAGGTAGGATCAGACTTGACCTTACACTTTTTAATGGGAGTCTCACTATCAGAACTATGGCTCGTGATAGAGGACTCTGTCCATTTCTTAGATGGTTTTCTGTTAGAACTATGGCTCGTAACAGTACGTCATTTGCAAATCTGTACAACTTCCGGTTCATCGTCAGATGAACTTTCGTTGACACAGAACGTCGTCGGTTCGCATGTAAACTCAGACGAACTTTTAGGTTTTTTGTGCATTCAAGTGCTTCTTAGAGCAAAGGATTTGTCCAAATCGGTCGTAACTTTGTTAGTCCGAAAATCCACCTTCATGCCAATTTTGCCTCCGAGATCTCTTCCTAAGAGAGCGTCGTTCGCACCTATCACTACCCAAATTCGGTGTTTCAGAGTGCTACCTCGAATTTGACAGGCCCGTCGTAGTAACCTAGGATTTCCAAAGTGTTACCACCGGCTGCAATAAATTCTGGTATTTTCTCACCTTTTCGCAAAGGTTTGACAGGGAGGCTCAAACGTCTAGCCACAGCACCGATGACTAGCCTTGTCGCTGATCCACTGTCTGCGAGCATCGGCAGATGCATTCCATTTGGAAACAACTTTAATCTTTGGGAACGTATTTTCCTTAACAGCGCAAATCCATTGACTCCACTGCCGTTTGGCTTCACGAACTGAGGCAGTAATCACGAATGATTCCTTACCTCTACTATTCACATTGTCAAACGGGGCCCTTGTTTGTCCATTGATCATAGTTTGTTCTGCCGCAGGCGGAACACTTTTCCTTTGATTCCGATGCGTATAACTTCTCGATGTCGGATGGTTGCGCTTGACATCAGCACCTGACTTTTTGCCTGGGTGCTGTGTTGGCTTCCAATCTTTGTTAATGTCCTTTGACTTCTCTGCCTGACCGACAGATGTCTTAGGTACATTACTGCGACACTGTTGCAAAGTGACCTGGACGATTACACTTATAGCAAGCAAGTGGTCCATTGTTACGAGTGGTGGCTTCGCTTGAAGGCCTATTCCATCTCGTTCCAGGATTAGGTCGAAATTTTGATTTCACACCACTTCCTGGCTCAAAAGTCTTAGGAGGTGTCGGTTTCTTTTGAACCTGACTCTCTCCTGAAGTACTTCCAGTTTTCGTCTGTCCTAACGGCTTACCTTGCTTTGCTTTGTCAGCAGAAGTAGATGTTTGTGCCGTGGCAGACGTAGCTGATTGTGAACTTAAAAGTTCATCAGCCATCGCCAAACTATCCAATTGTGCCTTGAATTTGTTATAATCCTCCATTGGATAACCACTCATTTGTTGGGCATATTTGGGCAAAAGTCCTTTAAAAAGATTAAATGACTTAAGTTCTTCTCGTTCTTACGGAATGGGCGTCATATTGGCCCTAGGGTCAATTGAGGTAACATTAGGTGTCCCAAAATTCAACTTTTGTCCATGGTCACCGCCGCTCATCGCTACTTTAGGTAGCTAAGGGGTGGTGCCATTCTGCAACAAAGTCGTTCCACCAGAAGAAAATTTGGCCATACCTTCCGCTGGGTTGGTGCCCAGGGTTGCTAAGATATGGCTCATACACCCCGCCAAAATCTCTGGGGTAACACCTGGAGGCAAAGCGTTCAACGGTGGTTGCTCCTCTTTAACCTGCTCAGGTACGATTTCTTTTTCTATTGTTGGGACATCTTCCCTGTTAGGGTTTGAACCCTCCGGGTTATCCTCAACAATTGCGTCAACTGACTCATCCCCTACAAGATGGTCAAATGACTTCTTTTTCTATTCCAAAAATAGATTTATGCCCTTTAAATCTATTTAGAATAATCAATAATACTGTAAGGGAAGTTAATCCTCAGACAGTATTGAAATTTGCTTCACTAAAC
>JAQIYI010002080.1:0-10119 GCA_034700265.1 Polyzonium germanicum
GCCTACTAAATACAAAATACAAAATGTATTTCAAAATATATGTATTTTGCCCAGCTCTGGCTATAGCAGACGATTGATGCATCATTTTGCATACTTAACATGCATTGAACTTAAAATATAAGCTTTTAAAAATAGCTCTAATAAACTGAAAATGATGAAACCGAGTTCTATCCAGATTTAATCAGTTGCACCATTTTTTTTATTCTAGGCATACTATTAGGCCATTTTTAATGTTTTAACTCTTAAATTGCACCTAGGCCTGATACAATTAGTTATTTGGCTTTACCCACCTTTACCCGTTTATCGATTCTATGTTGCCCGGGCAAAATCAAACAGAAAAATTGCATAAACTTCCGCTCGTATTCACCCACCTGTGTCATTCTGTCGAGCCCTCTGCTGTTGTACGTGCATTCTGCAATCAGGTGATCACCCTGTAATCAATCAATTAGGCCTAGGTTTTTAATAAGCAGGCTTAGGCAAATATGTAAAGCTTTTACCAAGCAATGGCTTATTGCGACTTGAAAAAAAATTAGAACTTAAAAAAATCGTACCGGAAGTACGTTGACTGGAACTTTGATTATTCGGTACTCCTGATATTCGACGTCGTAGTTGTTGTCTAGAGCAATCGGCGTCAGTTCAGTGTCGCCGCGAACGTGGCGCAGTTGCATCTTCTTGCCGATCGAATGCGAATGGAGGACGGCTGCGAAAACGTTGATGCCGTCCACCGGAAAGGCCTGACAAAAAATGTAAAAAAATTCGCCCAAATTTTAATTTTTTTAAATATTTTTTACAAAAATAATTTCGAGCTCCGTCCCCCTTGAAGACGGGCAATCACTGCAAGCGCGCACCTTTTTTGTGCATTTGGCGGTGCAGTGGCCGTACGAGACGGCAGCCGACTGTTTTGGCGGGATCAAATGCTTCCAATTGGGATCGATACCGATCGACAGGAGCCCGGCTTCGATCGGTCGCAAGTTGGGCGTGTAAAACAATCGGATTCCTGAACTGTCTCGAACATCTGAAACGAAACGAGACCGCACTCTCACCCACTCTGACGTCATGCTTTGACATTACGGCATTAACTTTCTACAGATTTTCGCTCAGGTTGCGCAGATTAGGCCGACAGTATGGTGGCTCAGCAGGATAATTAATTAAACAAATATTTTCTCAACATGAAATGATCGATCCAAAGTGATTTCTGGCTTGAAAATAGTTTGCAATTATGTAGGATGTCTAATTAAAAGATATAAAATAACGTAATAGGCCTAGTGAAATGAGTATGTGACCCAATACCGTGTTGATCAATAAAAAAGGTTACCATAGATTTAATTGTTCCAATTGACCACCATTTACGAAGTATAAATCCAGATCTAATCAGTAGCGTCCTTTCATTGTACTGTTACGAGATTTAATGTCGTAACTAAGTTCGGACTACTTTCAACAGTTTTAAGTATGCAAAATATTTCGTCGTCTGCTTTTGCGCACTATTTTTGCCAGGGCACTTGATTAATATGGTAAAGATAAGGGGTCTACAGGCCTACCTCCTTGCAAGTACGGATTGTCGTAATGAATCTCCATCATGAGGTATTTGAGGCCTGCCTGCGGATCCAAAGGGTAGCCCATGTCTGCAGGCATAAAGAACCCCTAAAATTGAATTCTCGACAGTTATTTAAAATGTTATTTATTAATTTTAAAATTAAATTAATTCAATTTCTGCAACCTGTGATCCGATCGCCCAGACGGCTATGAGTTTGTCGCAGGATTTCAGGATGCCAGGAATCGTGGGCTCGTAGCACAGATGACCCTCTGTGGAGGCCAAACGCTCCATCTGTTCCTCCTCCTCCTCCTCCTCCTCCTCGCCATCTTCGCCGGAAGTGGCGACACTCGAGACGCACTCGTAGATGAGAACGTGGTGCATGTAGATGTCATTTCCGGTTTGAATCACCGGCTCAAGCTGTGATAAAAACAAAGAGAAAATGAAAGAAACCAAAAGTCAGACAGTAATTCAATTGATTGAAGCTAGGTTCACGTTGTTGCGCAGGCCCTACCGGCTAACGAAAACCCATCTGGTAAAAGTTTATCGCAGGCTGTACTTTATTTATATTTTCGAAACAAAAGCTCCGTCTGTCTAATAACTGATAATGATTATAATTTAATAAATAACAGAAGTGATTGTTTTGTGCGTCGTCTGTCGTTAATTTTATCTCTTTATCAAGAACAATGAATGTTGACTCGTCAGATGTCACATCATCTATAAACTGTTTTTAAGGCTTATCAAGAATTTTTTGGGTCACATTGTTATTCACTTGTGTTTGGTCTGTTGCCATAGCAAACAAGTGCGACATGCACACTAAAAGGACAAAATAATACGTTACGCCAATCATGTGATGTTTGTACGTGATGTCAGCTGGAAGTTTGAAAAGTTTGCACCAGTACAGGGTGTCGTCGTCTTCTGGCAGAGAAACCTGTTACAAAGAAAAAATATATATAATTTTTACATTTTATTTAGGCCTATATCAGAATTTTTCATTTTGTTTATATATTTTTTTGCATTTCATGTACAATTGTACATGTAGGCTAAGCCCTATAAACCTATATTTTTGTTCTCCAATTTTTCATAGGCCTAGGCCTACTTTTAAATTGTATTTATTATTGGCCTAATTATTTACCTGCATTTTTTTTCATTTGAATTGAATTTATTTTCTGCAGTTTTTTCCATTGTAATTTTGTAGGCCTATTTTGTTTATTTTTTTCATTTCTTTTTATTTAGGCGTGATTTATCTTTTGGATTTCATTTTATTGCATTTTATTTTTACTGCTTTATTTTTTATTCATATGCGATTATGCATGTACAATTGTACCTGTAGGCCTTTTTGCATCTTTTAAATTTTATTTATTTTTAGTATAGGACTATAGTATTTATTTTTGAACATTTTTATTATTTTGAGCATTTTCTCTTCCTTATTGTATTTTGAGCATTTTTTTATTGACTGAAGCGAGAAACCTCTACCGTAGCGTGCTATAGGAATGCTTCCAGGAATTTTACCTTGTTGCTGAGAAGGTCCCAACTAAGGATCTTATCGGACGACGACGATGGCCTCTGGATTGATAGTTGTGGCGGTTTGACGGGGTGTTGGGTCAGCAGGACGCTCTTTGTTCCTCGGTGTCGTCGACCATGCGTACTCAGGATGATCGTCGTGCCGTCAGCGTCGAGCTCGGGGTCACGCTCGTCGTACGAATAAATCACTCGCCAAGTGTCATTCTGCACCCCTCAATTCCATGCCCAAAGGCCCGAATAACACCAGCAACAACAACAATAAATCATCAGACATTTTAGGCCTGCGTAGTTTTTTAAGTTTTGGGCCTACCTATGTACAATTTATGTTAGTCTTCTTAATGGCGAAATGTCATTTTAAAATGTCATAAATTTAAGTGCACACGGATTAATTTAGGGGTTAACTCTTATGTACATGGAGTGCAATTCACAGCAGCCAAGGACCGAGGAAAAACGAAATTTAATATGTTAATATGTAAAAGCTAAAACAAGAATTCGATGAGCTACAATGCGCCGAAACGTGTCTTAGCCTGACTGGTTTTTTTATTTTTATTTTACACGTTCACAGTGAGTGCAAAGATATCAAAACTGGGAAAAAATAAATAAATGAATAAAAATAAAAAAAATATATAAAATGTTATTTTCCGCCGAATGTTTTTTTGCTTTAGTTTCTAGTTTTAGCTTTACTGTAAAGTGTGAACGCGCCTTAATCGTTTGCCAGCTAGTAGGGCCTGCCGATTTTGAAGTAATTAAATTGAACACATATTTGCCCAATTATCTCACGGTTATCTTGGCGTCGTGTTTGTCGCATGTGTCGTATTTGCGTTTGAAGATCAGAACCGTGTGCGTCTCATTCTCGAAACCTGGATGGATTTATTTGAAATTAATGAAATTGGTTTGAAAAATCTCAAACCGATTTGAACAAAACTTTTGAGTGAATACATGGAGCCAGCTCAAACCGATTTGACAGTCAAAACGATTCTACAGAAATCGTTTTGAACCTCAATTCTATTTCAGTTGGGTCCATGCCTGTATCTCCACTGATAGAAACTGCACAATGCAAATTAGCCCTTGTACGTCATGGTTGTTTACGCATCAGCAATTAGGCCTAGATCGATCCTGTTTTTATTAGGCTCAGTAAAATAAAACTTAACCTGTTAGGAGATGGTAATTCTGTTTCTTGTCCAAGGTTGGTTCGCTGTGCGATGTGGTCCCATGTCTGTCCTATAAGAGATGGTAGTGTATACTATCAGAAAAAATAACTACTCGGTACTTACCAGGCTAGTAGTATTATCAAGTACTATTAATGACCGAGCGAGAGTTCACGTGTTAGGCACCTTGAAAAAGGGCTAACCTCGTTGTTTAATTCATCCTAGGCCTAGGTCTATAGTATAGTAGGCCTGCATCATAGAATGTCCCTTAATTATTGCATCTGCATTAGGCATTAGGCAAATGCACAATTATGGAACACCCTGTATTTTCTTTGTATTTTGTAAACTTAACTTTGTAACTTGTAAATTATAGTTATATTTCTCTAATTTATATATCCTATTATGTAATGTGTTGTTATCCTTTTATGCATATTTATTGATTGATTTTCAAGCATTTTTGACATTAAACAAGCATTGTTTGTGTACATATTGATGATGCCATTTAGTATATCTCTCAACCGACACGTAATCCAATGTCACCAGCTATTATCATCACCATGCTAGATGTCGTTTCATCAAATATTGTCAGCAACGTTGCGTGCATGCCTAGCATATCACGCTATTCACGCGTTTATTTACTTAATTTCACTCAAACTGAGCTTTTGATGCATTTGCTGATCCGAGTCACAGCCATTGATTGGAATTAGCTGGCTCACGTATCGCTTTAGTGAGTTAACATTTGCGCGAATGCGTGTACAATTGTCTGAGCGAGCGAGGCAAGCGTCGAAGGACTCTTAGCAGAGTCAAATGGCAAGTGACTCGTGTCGTAGTTTAGTCAAATACGTCGAGATGGTAAAGAGAGAAAGGTCGAAGCGAAACATTTCATATCATCCGGGGTGTTGCACTCCTCCAAAATCTTTTGACGCGCCGCGACGTACTTGGCCCAACCCGAAAACATGTACAGGTGTACAACTGTACATGTAGTGTCAGGACTTCCAATCATTCGCGTTCGATTTGTAAATGCTTAGAGGAGGGGGCGTTGGAAGGGAGTTTTGCGTGCGATTTGGCACGATTGGCCTGCGTCAAATTATCTCAAGTTTCAATTTAGATTAGGCCTACACCTGAATATCTTAATTTTTGACAAATTATAAATAAGACTAAACGAAAACTAGTTTTGTAAATCACCTCCTAGACCAGTCGAAATTGTAACACATCCATTAAATGTGACTCTGTGTTAAGTGGCTCCATAAATGTTTTACGAGTTGCTTTACAGCGTAATCGGCCTAGCTAGCTGTAAATAGGCCTTGATAAAAGTAGGCCTACGTGATATTTTTTTCTTTTATCACTCGGCCATCAGTATGCAATAGCCCTACTGTTAGTTTTTTTATTTTAATTTAATAAAATTATTAAAATGAAATAAAATCATTTCCTTAGCACGCAGTGCCCCATAATTTAATATTTTTTAAGAATCTTAAATATGTAGGACCTACACTCTATAGTACACATCATTAGGTCGGACGTTAAATATTTATAAGGCAGACTAAACAAAAAAAGGTAACTAGGCTAGTTCAAAATGTAGCCCTAAGTGTGTTTAAATGTATTTCAGATTTTCAATTTAATCGAAATAGGGCTAGACCTACGCGTATAGAAATTGAATTAAATTAAGACAAACATGTTCAATGAGTTTTTTTGTAAAACCTTTTTATAGGACCTTTTTATCATTTGTCATAGGTCTCTCTAGCATATTTAGGGACATATAAAATAGCCCTTTTTGATTGGATATCGGCGTGCTGCGTGCATATTTAAGATGTTTTTATTACATATTTATCCGTTCTTCATTGTAGAGAGCAGATAAACATGTTCTTAAAATCCTTTTAGATATGTTCAATGTACTGTATATTGAAGCCAATACCTGCAAGTGAGGTTGTCCATCGCGATCGACCCAGCCGATGACGATGTCCGCGCCGGCCATGCGTCCGTTTCTGGACAGTCCGAAGCCGACGTAGCCCGCGGTGCGCACTTCCAGCCGGAAGACGATGTCTCGACTTCTGGGCGTCCAGAGCAGGCGATACCTGTCGTCGGGCTGGTCGAGCATCGCCGAATGTTGCCATTCGATCGTCGTGTACAGCTCGGCCGGCAGTAATTCGTCGACAACCGAACTGCCATTGTTGGGCTGGGCCGTCGTCGTCGATCCTGTACGATCGTCATCGTCACTTTGAAAGTGATCACTTGTTGTTGCTGCGGCTGCTGCTGCTAATCCAACATTTGCACAGACCCATATCGCCAACAACATCGACGTCAACATCGTCGAGTGTCGTGCCACGGCGCAACACCTGAGCACACTGGCAGCGGAGTGCTGCCCTGCTGCTGCTGCTGCTGCTGCTGCTCCTGCACTCATGTTTCACTCAAGTCTCACTCACTCATTCACTTTCACTTGATTCAGTCAGTAATCCAGCCCGCCAAAGACGAATTCAACGAGGAACAATTAATTGCGCAATTAGAATTTGACGTCCGTAACAACAACCACATCGTCATCATCATCATCATCAACGAGCCAGTAGGGCTGGGCGATTGCGACACGTCGTCCTTACGATTAATTAATTGCAGGTCCATTTCGTTGTCTCCCATTGGTCGACCACCTGCCTATATTACGCAGCAAAGGAAAAAAAATATATATAATTTGTTTTCAAGATTTATTCTTTATTTTTAATTTATTTCAAAAATAGCACAAAACTCACATGTAGGCCTACGTTTATTTTTATTTATATTTTTTCTGACGTTTTGTTGTTTGGTAAATTGAGTTTGATGGAAATATAGACTTACTAAGTAAATGCATCAAGTAATTTAATGATTTAATCAATTAAGTGAATGGTAATTAGTGGCCCTATGGCACTAATAGGCCTAATGTCAATAGTAATAGTAGCCTAATTTTATGGGCATTTTGCGCCATTTATTGGAAACATCTAAATTTCAGTCACGATTAATACGAAACACGCTGTAAATTCTCGTCTTTTTACTTTTTAGACGAGAATGTAAAGCTCGGCGTTTTATGATAGGCCATAGGTGCAATTGATTTTTTTCTACCTGTATTTGTATCTTCTCTCATGTTTGTCTCAAGTCATGCTTGAGTAAGTCTGGAGACAGATTCTTTCTGAGACAGTATAGCGCGCCATGCACATTCAAAAGGAATTGTCCCAATTGGACCAATTGTGTTCGTCCAACAGAATTAATTACAGATTTAATAATAATAGGCCTAATAATAATTACGTCTTATCGACTATCGGGCATGTGTTTTTTGTGTTATAAAATTAGTTTTATAAAACAAAAATACATTTCTCTACGTACGTACACGATAAAACTACATCGAATTCTATTTAACTAACAGTTATATTCCAGTTCAGCTAGGTTATGGCGGGCTTCATGTTCACCAACTTCAGCTCGCTCGAACGAGCTAGTTTACGCGTACTTTGTTTAATTTAGCTTTTTTTCTTCTTATGTCTGTACATGTAGTAAGCAGGTAACGCAGGTTTGGGACTAAAAGTAAACTGCACAAACCTTCTGGCCTGGCCTGCATGGCCTAGCCGCACTGCAGCCACACAATGGATGCTAATTGCGTAGACCGTGTAGGCCTATATCCATTGTGTATTCTGCGTAGGCCTACCGCACTTTTCAGCTGGGGCTTTCTAGTTACAGTAAGTGGATTTTAGCGACGTGAGTAGTAGATTTGAGATCTTCATCTTGAAAGAGTAGTGCAATTATTTCGTGTGTTTGGCTATTTTATTTTATTACATATGCTTAGGCCTATAGGCCTACTGTATATTATTTATTATTTCTATTAATTATTACCATTAATTATTATTTACTTACCATTTATTATTATTTTCTATTACTATTTATTATTATTAGGCCTATCATTTATTGTTATTTACATATTTATAGATTATTATTATGTATTCATTACCATTCATAATGTATTTATTACCATTACTAGTTATTTATTTATTTATTTGCTTTATATTTCACTCATACTCTGCGCCATGTTTTATTCCATGGATGACAGTTTGAAATCAATACAAAATAAAGGCCCCTTGTCACTAACCGCAGACTTAAGCTTGTCTTCACTCAAGTCAGCCTTTTGGCACGTGAGAATTTCCATTGAATTATCCATTATCGATCGCCCGTGTGTATTCTCAAGAACGCACGTTCAACGTGCACATGCGATGAATATAATCTCAATGGAAATTCTAACGTGCTGACTTGAGTAAGATAAGCTCAAGTGTGTGACGATACGTGCCAAAGTGCGTGTACGGTGGTATCTGTTACTCAACAAAACGTTTGAATTCATGTTCGCTTAGTCGTTTGTTGTGAACATTGCGAAAGTTGCGCAAATTAAAAAAAAGTTTCTCAAAAGTTTGTATGTCCTACCTGATTTCGATCCAGTGCAAATCCATTCGGCGAACTATACGCAGATTAACTGCGACGCACATCGCCGACTTTCGCAAATGCTTGGAACAAGTGAGCGCAGCTGAAGTTCGGAAGAGGAAAAGCAACGAGAATGACGGCGATCATCGACGACGATGCGCTTTGCGCGAGATATCGGACTCGAATGGAGCTCAGCAGATGATGATGACGCTGCGGTGCCTGGCTGGCTGGCGAAAAACGCATCCAACTTGTGCGGCCTCGTAAATAATAAAACGCAAATAAAACAACTATTATTATTAGACTTATTATTATCATCATCATCATCATCATAATGATTGAGCCGCCGCACGCATTACTGGCTCTGTAAATGCACAGAATATTCGCTTATGTCGCTCATTGTGTGCTCGCATTGTAAGTGGGATAAGTTAGCCTAACAGCATGGGCAGGAGGTCGACCCACAGCTAGGGACCACCAGTCACCGTGCCCGTCAACTCCGACGCCATTGTGCAGTCGCACGGTCACGCTCACAATCGGACTAGAAATTCACCTCATCTGGCACAACAATTTGTGCTTTTCGTGTCTGTGTGAGTCCCGTTTGTCGCAGCCAACTGTTGTACATTAAACTGTTTCCATTCTTCAGATATAGACACGACACGGTCATTACGGTGTTGTTCACAATAGTCGCGAAGACCTACTCAATGTTCACTCGAGTCCATCTTGCGCAGGCTACTTGGAAATAAATTGGATTTTTTTATTTATTCATTTTTTTAAACCGTAACTTTATTAGTAGCTATTACGTTTTCCCATACCGGAAGTTGTAAGTTAACAGATAAAATATAAAAAAATAATCTACTCGTACACAACTTCGAGCTAGCTTAAATTCTGTATGTTATTTTATAAAGGGGTGTCAAGGAAACGCAAAAACACTTGCGTATTTAAGGCTTAAATTACTGGTGTAAGGCATAACAAATTATATATTTTATCGTCCCCTCAAGCAACCTCATCTATAAAATCGGCTTCCCTTTTGTGAAACATCTTTTTTTCTTTTTTTTAAAACTGCTACCAACGTTTTAGTAAATTCTTTTTACGCCATTTTACCACGAATACCTTCGATAATTTCAGTAATTTAAAATAATTATAAGTATAGTTTGTTAAAAAAAAGTTTTTTCTGTATATCTCGAAATTAGCCAATTAGGGTTATTAATCTTGTTGGGCCAAAAAAAAACTTCAGCGATATATTAGTTAATAAATATTGTTAGGCCTAGTATAAAGATTCAAATTTCCATTTCCTATTTCCTTTTCAAGATAGATGAACAAAATAGGCATACAGTATGTAAATAAAACGTTACACAAATAAGTAAAACTAGCCTAAATAAAGGAATACAATTGGCTTAAATAAATAAATATAGGGCCGAATATTAAAAATAACAAATTTAAAAGTTTAATATGTGAAATAGCATAGGCTACGTGACGTCACGTAGTCTAGCACTTTGA
>JAQIYI010002081.1:0-10119 GCA_034700265.1 Polyzonium germanicum
AAGTTGTCATCCTCAACTTCCGTCGTCCTGTCGTCCGTCGTCCGTCGTTGCAAATTGTCGTTAGTGTGAAACCAGGGGTACTGAGTGCACCACACGTGTGAAAAATTGATCCTGTCGGCTGCGCCATGTAAGACTATTCTACACTGTAAGTTAGTTCAAAGTGTTTTCGGAAAATGAATAAAATAAAATATTTCAGACGGAAACTCGTTTCGGTGTCGAATCGTGAATAGAATGATTTATTTAACATTTCGTATTTATACTTTACAAACCGGAAGTGGAACGAAAAAGAATATTCCAGAACATTCTAAATGGAAGTAATTGATAGTTTGAAACATTCTGGAATATTTTTGGGGTGAACAGAGTTCAAAAAGTTCATGACTAGACGAAATCAGATTGAAATGGATGCAAACACTTTTTAACCAATAAGAAGCGAGCATTTAGCGTTAGGCCTAAGTGAAATGTTGACCAATCAGCGCGCAGGTTGTCAACATTGAGCTCAGAGCGCGTTTGCAAAGTGTGCCAGATGGCAGCTAGCACTTTGCGGATGAATTTAAAAGCGATTTAAATTGTTGTTTACTCTTAACAGATTGAGCCTACACCGCTAGATGTCGTTGCCATCCAGTGTACCAGTATCGAGCACCGTGGTATCGAGCGATTCACGGATGTTCCAACGTATCGAGGAACATCCCTCGATCGCTCGATACCACGGTCTCGATACTTGTACACTGGATGGCAGCGACATCTAGCGGCCGCAAGGTAAGTATTTACCCATATTCGCTAAGACGTACCCGCCCCTCACTACTGAAAAACCGGTTAGTGTCCAGACCTGTATGTAAGACCGTGGTCGCAAGATACCTGTCTCAAGGTCGTTCTGTTGACTAACTTAACGGTTTTTAACATTTTTTTTTGCTTTCTTCTCTCTTCTCATTTATCTTCTTATATATTAATAGCGGTGATCTGTCATCCGTTCCTCATGGTCTGAGGCTATGTCCGTGTGCTTTTTGAAAAAAAAGAAGAAAAAAAGTGCCCACGCTTTTCTTCTTCCCCACTACAAGGGAACGAACTCGGGGCCACTGGAGTGGGAGCTTGTAAGCGTAACTACTACACAAAGCAGGCTATTGATACTATGACGATGTTGAAATGTTGTTTTATGCTAATCCATGACATTTGCTCCATTTTGAATTTCTCGCTCAGTCACGTGATTTAGCTGTTTCGTAGTTCCACTCACTCCCGACTGAGGGCTCCCGACGGGGGCGTCTAAAAACAAGGCGCCTTGTTTATATTTATTTACGTTAAATTTTATATTTAGGGGCCTATCTATCTAATTTATTCTCGTCGCGCATGCGCAATGACGATTTTGGCTGCCATCTTTGTCAGTCACGTGCCGCGATTAGCCAATCAGCACTCGAAGAATGTATGGCACCCACGTTATGGCACCTCCCTCCTTCAGGCTTCAGCACGGTCTTACGTACAGGTCTGGAAACTCAAACCGGTTTCAGTAGTGATGGGTGTGTACCGCTTAGCGAAGAGCGGGTGCATACGCCACCTTGCGGCCGCTCGATGTCGCTGCCAACGCGGGGTGACGTATCGATACCCGTGGTATCGAGCGATTGACCGGGGTGACGTATCGAGCACGGTCTTATATGCAACGCCGAACATCCCTCGATCGCTCGATACCACGGTCTTACACCGTGCTCGATACCACGGGTATCGATACGTCACACCCCGTTGCAGCGACATCGAGCGGCCGCAAGGTGGCGTATGCACCAGCTCTTCGCTAAGCTGTACAGAAAATCCTGGGAGTTTCCAGACCTGTATGTAAGACCGTGGGCATCAGGCTGTGGTTTCAGGCTCCTTCAGGCGCCCTCGTGCGAGAAAAAGGTGAACCTCAACCTTGCTGATTTGGTTTTCCACTAATCCGCGTGTCTAGTGTCTAGGAACGCACGAGCCTTATTAATTTCTACATACTTTGTTATCCAATACCCATTATTACGTACTTTGATGTTTAGCCGCTATGAGTGAAGGATCCACGAAACACGAGGCCTGCAAAGAAGCTGCGCACCATCTACACAAGCTTGTTTCAATTCTTCGGTCGGATATTCGCCGTCATGATAAGGTGAATAAAGTCATTAGGGAATGTCAACGCGGCGACGCGCTCTCGGTCTCGTTTGGTGCATAGCCTCCTAGGAGGCAATGCATGGTGCTAGGGGGAGGGTTCTTCTCTATATTCTGGTAAGTGGTTAAATTATAGCGCGGACACCGGTGAATCTTTCTTGCATTTCCAAGGTCAGAGACCGTGGGTCAGACATAGAAAATATGCCCACCAGTTGGCGCCGCCGTCGTCTAATTTGTGACGTTTCACAAGGGCTAGCAGACGGCAAAAGTCGTTGAAGAAGCAGACGAGTGGACGGCCGTAAATTTCTGTTGACATTTGAAATGGCTTATCATAAGTGGACTATGAAAAGTGTTCTTTTTTTCTGTTGGTACCGTAATTAATTTAAATTTAAATTAATTTAAATTAAATTTTAATTAATTTAAATTAATTGATTACATGTACCGGTATTAAATTTAAATTAATTAATTTAATTTAATTCAGGCCTAATTTAATTTAATTTTAATTAATTAAGTTAAGTAATTTATTAAGTTAATTTAAATGTAAATTAAAATTTTTAATTAAATTAATTAAGAAATTAAGTTAATTTAAATTTAAATTAATAGAATTTAATTAAAATTAATTAAGTAATTAAGTTAAGTAATTAATTAAGTTAATTTAAATTTATATTAATAATTTTAATTAAATTAATTAAGTAATTAAGTTAATTTAAATTAAAATTAATAGAATTTTAATTAAATTAATTAAAATTTAAATTAGATTAATTTTGTGAGTTTTTAACACTTTGTGAGTTGTTTGTCTTGACGCGACAACAATTTTGATATCACCCCCGTCCAGATCTGACCCCTCCTTCCCAAATTCCGCTATAGTGCACTTCAACCCACGCTGATCTATGGATTTTATTCCAAGATTATGTGTGATCACTGATCACGTCAGTATCTCGTCATTCGTCGGCAAAGGCGAACAACTCGCCTCCTGGGTCGCGTTCCTCGACATGACATCACCGAACAACGAAGTGACAGAAATCTGACGTCATCGCCCTTCACTTGTAGATGTTGATTAATTGGATGGATGAATAGTCTGATTACGTCATATGTACATCACTTCGTTGTTCGTTGGTCCACGATTTCATGTCGAGGAACGCGACCCTGCACTGTTAATTACGTAAACCTTCATATGGCTTGAAGTGATTTGCAAGGCATGTGGTCTAAGGTATTTGAAGAAATCCCTCTCAAAATATTTCTGCTTTGTTTCTAACTTTTAACTTCATTTCCTTGTTTCAGATAATTTCTGTGGTTGACTTTCTTGAAAAAGGTCATTTGTTTGATTTTGATCATACAAGGGGATTGACGCAAGACCTTTTCGATAGTCTATTGGAATTTGGGTCTGTTCCAGTAGTCCCTGAAGAATATGAACGAGGTAAAGCCGCCAGGCATAAAGGCTGGGGGACCGTTGAACGTTTCTTGAAAGACGTCGACGCTCAAGCTTAAGATGCGGATTACCGCCAAAAATAACTGCCACACTACACTGCACTACTCGGTAGCAGCTAGTCTACTATGGAAATTGTTTTTGGCGGTAATCTTTAGCATCGTCGTTCATGAAAGGTTCAACGGTGTTCCCGCCTTTAAGGTGTCTGCCCACTACAACTTTGCCTCCTTCCCGTGCGTCGAGTGTCGCGAGCGTTTCAGTGTTATTCAGCGACACGTGACGGCGTTGGCAAGTGTCGAATGCAAAGTTGTAGTGTGCAGACACATTAAGCTCGACAACGTTGTCTTTAGTTATATTTGTCACGGAAGCTATTATTTGTAAATTCATTGTCATAGCATGGTTAGTAGACAGGTCTATAATTGCTCCTAGAAGAATTCTGAGTTGATTGACACTAACTTATTTGCCCCTTTTTCAGTCAAATTTTCGATCAAAACTTCAAACTTTCCAGAAAAAAGTTAAAACTAAAAACAGAAAAGAAAATTAAAATAGAGGTTCTAGATAAAGTAAAGACTTAGTGACCAATAAACGCCTGCCAGGTGACTAGATATCTTGAGTTCTTGACTACATGAGTACATAACTACATATGAATATGGTGTTAATATGGCTTCCTATGGTCCTAGGCCTTTGAGACTCTCAGTCTCACTGATCTACAGTATATACGCATTAGGTAGGACTAGGCAGATTAAAGTAAATGTAGGACTAGGCTTGATTTTATTATCTTTACATTTTAGATCTTAACGAAAGCGATTTTGATTCCGTTGCCATCTGCAGTTCAGCAAGCTTCAGGTGTTTTGACTTTCTTTTGGTAAGAAGTTACTTTAGCATGCTTTTGTGCAAATGTGCAGTGTGGTGGACCCAAAAGCGTATGAGGTTTTTAAATGGTATTTTTGTTACTCTCATCAATTTAATATTTGAGAAATACATGTATCATAAAAATAACATGTGCACATTTTTTTTTGTCTGAAGCAAGTTGAAGGGTGCACCAAGCCATTTTTTTTTATACAATTGTCATTGTTCACCCTGTGTAAACTCCACATTCGGGCATATTTGTATAACTTATTTGGAAAATAATGTCAATGCAAGAAAAGTTCTAGTGTGCTCACCTTATATTAGTATAGGAAATTATGCGATACAAATCATGCAGCCATTCTTACACATAATAGAACTTAAGGACCGTTCCGCTGGAAAAAGCCATCATTCCATGCTTGCTTCTGTGTGCTCAGCATATACAAAGCGATCTCTGGACAAGTGCAGACTCTATAATCCGATGTCGAAGTAAGGAACCGTTATTCAAACTCAACTTATATTTCTTAACTTAAGAATTTATTATTTTCTTTCTTTCTTTTTTTATATAAGGCACTTTGAAACTCCTTCTTTTCAAGAATAATGTGGAGAACATTGTAGATCTCTTGTGCTGTTCGGGTGAATTGCGCAACAATTTGAGTGAGTTATTCACTAGACTGGTGCAACCAAATCTGTCTCGTGACAATTGGAAACGCAATCCAGGACTCAAAGTGGCTTTTGGCTGGTGCCTCACGCATTTAAAAGTACGTAAGCTACCTACAATCTAAATGCATATGCAAATCGATATCTGTGTTTCGAGTTGTTTATGCTGAAATTAAAACATTGGCGAGAATGGGTAAAGAACATACACTACCGGGCATATAATAATATATTATTAAAAAGTTTTCATATAACAGTAGGCTTATAAAAAGATGTCTAAACACTGTATAAAATCGCAATCAGTGCCTTTAAATAGGCAAATGAAGTATCTACTTAATACAATTACTCAATAGTTCATTTTAATTTTATGTAATCATTTTCTTTTTGACGTTACTGAAGTATCCTTACGTGGAATTAGTGCTCAGTCAAGTGCTGCCACCATCGTTGCTTTTCGTTGATGATTTCAACGTCGCCAATAGGCTATTTGGAATAAAGTGTCTTAGTCACATCATGGACAATACGGTTCGTAAACTTTGCACACATAATTTGTTAAACTATTATATTTTGTTTGCATATTAAACTTGGCTACCGGTACGGTATCGTTTATTCAATGCAAATCCTAGGCTGGAGCCACTGATGGATATTTCGAGTCAATTAAAACAGGCTTAGCAACTTCCGTCCATGAATAATTGAGATTACTCAATACCGGTACCGGAGTCAAAATTCGGATGTGGGTAATGAGATTGAGAGTTGTTGAGCCCCCTTCAATGCCTTCATATTAGTGAACAAAAATGGCGCCATTCAACCTGTCTTGAGAAGTTGTGATTTTATCGAGTGGAGACAGCTTCATAAAGTCTTTAGCGACTCCAGCCAACATCTCAATTCTAACCCCGATTCTAACGCCAATCTTAAACCTGATCCTAAAGCTGATCCAAATATTAATTCGAAATCCTGAACCTGATCCAAATCATAATCCCAAGCCTCATCTCCAGACTCCATCCAAATGCTAATCCCAATCTTAAAACGGGCCCCAATCCCTATCCAAATGTAAACCTAATCCCAACTCAAATCTTAATTCTAATCCCAATGCTAAACCTTGCCCAATTCGCAATCGCAATCCTAACTCAAAACCAAATCGGAATCAGAATCAACATCCTAATCATAGGCCTACACGTTGTAATGCACATTTGTGCATTCTTGTTTAAATCCTTTTCTGAATTATATTACGACTTATATGATATTTTGTTGGCTTTTTTATCATGAATTTTTTCTTCAGCCTAAAGCTGAATTGCAAAGGTATGGCCATGCTGAAGTCATCCATGCTGCTTTGAAAAATCTCATTTACATTAGGGATTCATCTATCGTGGTAGCAATTTATCCATGCTTGCTGAAAGTTATTGCAATCATTGAAACAGATCCAAAGAAACCAACCGCAGAACAAAAAGTATGCTTGAACCTTACATAATATGTATGATTAGTTTGATGAATGTCATTATAGAATTAAATTCATTAGGCCTAGGCCTTTATTGATTTTCAACAGAGCATAATTGAATTTGTATTTTAATTTTCTTAAGACATATCGTTACGATGTGTTATTTGAAACCTTGCTTCATGAGATGGACTCTGAACAGACAATTGATTTGCGTGCTGCATACTCTGAAGTATTGCCATTGTTGATAAATACTTTGGGAATCACGGTTGTCAAGCAGATGAAGGTGAATGCACCATTTATCTTGAGGAATACCCATACCTGGTAGTTAATTATTACATGCATTTCTTATAATATATTTATTAAGGTATGCATTATAAGTTTTATAACTAATGATTATTTCCTAATTAAGAGTATGATAAATATGCATTTATGAGTGTGTATTCACTTAGGCTGGAATCACTAATGACTTTTAGAGCTGTCTCGACTTGAAAAAATTCCAAGACAGGCTTTGCTGACATGATTTCTCCATTCTCTCTGAATGGAAAAAATGACGTATTCTCAGTCTGTCTTGGGATTCTTTCAAGTCGAGATAGCTCTAAAAGTCATTAGGCCTAGTGATTCCAGCCTTATTTTCCTTAACCTGGCGTATCCTTTAGAATGGGCAGGTCTTAAACGCTACAAATTAGTCCAGGATTCAAGATCCTAGAATGGCATTTTCTAGTAAGAAATGTAAATAAATCGTTAATAAAAATATTAAAAATATATTAAGTTCCTCATGTCAAAATAATAGTGCACCACCCGACCTAAGGGCTGCGTACCCGGTCGATTTAACATACGCTGTTCATCATAAGACACAAAGTTGTATTCATTGTAATTTTTTTTACAGTTTTGTCCTTTTTCTTTTTAGACTGCCATAAGAGTTATTATTCAATATTTGGAAGTGTATGATAACTCAGAAGAGGTGACTCGCCGGAATTGTCTTAAAGCATTGGCTGCGCTAATTTCTCTGTCATGGCCACGGTAAAAGTTTGCTCCTACATGTATACATTGTATATCTAAAAAGAAAAATGTAAAGAAATTCATACCAACTGTCAAGTGTTCAAACATGCGTAATTATTAACACAAAAAAATCTGTTCTAATAGCCGTAAAACACTTGGTTTGTAAATTAAATTACATTTATTCGTTCTTGCAGAATTAATCATCATATACTAAACATAATGAAGGGGTTGATACGTCTCTTATACGATATCTATAAAAATGACTTCACCAACAATCAAATCAAAGGTAAGATTTACCTTCAGAATATAACCACAATAAACCATCAGAAAACCAAAATTCGCACCCAAAAGCCAGAACATCAAACTATTGTAGTATTAACCAAGCAACCTGTTTGATCATTCCATTGTCTAATTGCCCTATTAAAGTGACCAATGGTACGAATCAATTCGTGCATAAATTTCCCTAAGCTTTTTTGAGTGATCCCCCACCCCCTCCTTCCAATATAAGTGTCACATTTTATAACTCTGGAGGTCGGAGACGGACAAATCCCTAAGATTATTTTAGTAAACAGATTCAGGTCCATGTCGGACCTTCGTTTCAACAAACTATCCCACTTCAATTACTCAAGCATAAGCGTGACACTATCTATGTGCTGCTTGTATTTCCCACAGACGAACCTAGCTGCCCTACGCTGAACCATCTCTAGAGAATATTTATGACACAATTTGGAAGCAAGCAGGATACATTAGTATCCTAAACTAAAAAGTTAAAACATTAACACTACTCTAGGCCTAATATTAGGCCAACGATGAAAATGATGCTTCATAAGTGGTGCAATCCTGAATCGATGAAACTTATTTCATTATTTTCAATTTCATTGTAGACTGTTATTACCGTACCGTATATTTAATGTTTTGACTTTTAAATTCCGAAAATGTTTTGCTCAACTTGGTTCCAGGTGATCATAATAAAACAGGTTCTATTTTTCGCTCATTGTTACATTATTTTGATTGATATTTATTTTAAGATATTGTTGTAAAGGATGTCATCGAGTGTCTTAAACTGATCAAACACATCAGCAAAAGGGATTTCAATGTAAGACTATTTGAAAATTTTCATTTGTACATATGAGACACACAGTACAATGCTTTTATATAATGGAATACTATAATTAATATATGATAATACTTTTACAGGCTGCCTGTGAACCAATGTTGGATATGATGGTGGAATTACCTGCACTGCTTCCAATCAAATCCCTTCTGGACATCACTTGAACATTGATCAGTAAATAAGATGATGCCAGGTGTCAAATTTTGACCTCGTTATACATGTCTGCTCCAATAGTGTTCAATTTGATTCGCCTCTTGTAGGCCTACATTAAATTCAGCTTTAAAATAATAGGCTTATGGTTCCAAATACATGTATAGTGAATAGATATCAATATTTAGCACAACTTGAATTCACAGGATTTCTGAATAATTAAAGTGTACATATCCTCATATAACTTGTTTTAATCTTTTGTTTTTTTATTTCCTTAAGGCGCACTTCTCACTACGCAACTTTCCTTCACGCGCCGCGATGTCTTATCACGTGGGATGTCACAAAACTGCATTTGCGTGACGTTGGCCTTGATGGAAATCGCGTTGCATGGAGGAAAGTTGCGCAGTCAGAATCGGGCCGAAAACCATTAATAAAAATCCTTTAACTTTGATGTACAAGTTTACATTTGTACGTTTACAATAAAATTATATGGGATACGCTCATACCCATCATAATTACTATGTTACTTCAACTCGTTGTTCAGCTGACGCAATATGGAGAGCACAGATTCGCGGAGAGTCTGTTAAAAAAAGTGTCAAAAAATGTGATTGAAACATTTAAAACTTAGTTCAAGTAGTGCGAGTAAGCCTATGTTTGTTTGAGAGGTCTAATTGGGTTATGCAATTTACCTGAGGCTTGCAGAATTCCTCTAACCAGCTGAATACGCATGCCGAAAACTCTCGAAAATTGGCCACAGAAATGCTGGTGTCAAATGATTGAAATAAGTTGTCCATGATGGTCTGAAACTGGTTATGATTTGCGTTTTTTGTCATTATCTGTTTTTAAAGTCATTATTAAGCCATGTGAGGAGGACAGGGTGTCCTAAAAGCAATGACGCGCCATCTGCCATTTTAATCGGGTGATACTATGCAGCTAGAGATGTGCCATGTGAGAATTCCCGGGAATTTTGGGAAAAAAACACCGCTTTTTAAGATTTGGCAACACTGCATCCGCGTCCAGTGCCGGTACTAGCTAATGATAATTTCTGAGCGACCAGAATCAAGGAGGAGGTCTAAAGATTTAGCCCAACTAGCTACTTACATTGTTAAGACCTCAAGAACTCAAATGTCAGGTCCGTCTGCATTTCTGCGTACCTCTTATGTACCGTTATGGTACACTATATAGTAGTCAGCCATTGCAAATGGTGATTTGCAGATATGGAAACTAATGCAGTGTTGGCACTTGGGGGGAAGGGGGGCTAGGAGTTTGATTTAGTTACTTTGACACCATGAGAATGTACTCCTTTTAGAAGCAAAAGTTGGACAAAAAAAGGTCGCGCATTGTAAGTGTTTGAAATAGTTTATTAAATTATAAATATGC
>JAQIYI010002082.1:0-10116 GCA_034700265.1 Polyzonium germanicum
CCGTTATGTCCACTTTCTAAATTTGTATGCATTTAGGCGCATTCGTTTTACTTATTAAGCCTGGGCCTAGTCAATTTTTTTGGGTTACTCAACAGGATGCTCCAACCAAAGGTTTTGGTGATTTCATAAGAATTGCGAGACATGCTGCGTGAAAACTGATAATTACATGTACACTGTACGGCGTATGTGAAACTTGAAGCTTACAAGTTCGCTTTCAAAAGTTTCCTGCTTAACTTGTTCCATTCTGGATCTATACACTGTTGTCTGTTACTGATATTTGGTGTGAAAGAAACTGGGAAGCAAATATGGGTGATATGTTTTGATGTCCAGAGACACAGGCGAGATGGACATTATTCCGGAGTCTCAGGGTCGATCCCTGAAGGTTGGTAACCCTAGGCACGACGCAAAACAGACGTGAATGTCTGATAGCGATATCTTTTCAATGAGTATTGAGTCACGTTTGGAGAAAGAGTCAATGGTACAAGCCTAATTAGGCCTACATGTAGTAGGGTAACCACAATTATGCATTTCAACAAAATCATTGCAATTGGCAACAGTAGGCCTAAAATTTTAAAATTAAAATAATGGATTTTGACTTCCCCCTCCTCCTCTCTGGGTCTTCCTGAGGTAACAATAGAATTAGAATAATGAGTTTGTTCACTCATCCATTAGGCCTAGGCCTACATCAAGAAAAAAACCTGCTTTTTTTGAAGTGGAGTGACGGAGCGTATGCAATGTAGATGTTGCCAATTGTAATAATTTTTTTAAATGCATAGGCCTAATTTAGTTAGATTACTAATTAGTAATTACTATGCTAGTTATTTACAGTTTCACACTTACGCTGTCAGAGTCGCTATCAATACTAGATTCACTAGTGACGTCATTGTCATGCGTTAGTTGGGACGACATGGACGATACTACTTGGAAGTGGCCTATTTGGTTAGTCTGGATGATTCTTGCATCTTGCTGTTGGTCTTGATCAATTTCCGACTTTGTCTCGATTTGCACGTTCTGAACATCATTCTGACTTCTAACATCATCTCCTTCCGCTAGAAGTTCATCGATGACCAACTGATGTTTATAATTGTGATGAAGATTTCGATCATCGGCGTCGTCGGCTTCTTTTTCGTCATCATAATCATCTGGTACGTTAGTAACATCAATTGCAACTGGAGCAGGCTCCAACACTTCAAAACTAGGGCGGTTTAGATTGTTGGTAGGTTGCGAAGCTGGTCGGATGTAATCAACATCATGGTCGTCATCACGAATGACATTTGGGTGACAATCATGCACGGGAGAGGACGATTCGAGCGCCACCACATCCGAATCCTGTAAGATGTCGATGACCAACGGGAATTGGAAATTTTTTTCCTTATCTTCTTCTAAGTGTTCTACAGGTGGAAGAATTAAGCCTTTGTGCTCATCCAAGGCAACAGTGGAATTGGCTATTGTTGTAGTTGTCACTTGCTGCTGTTGATTAACAATCGCCAGGCCTACTTCCTCTTCTGAAAATCCGTTCTCTTCCGATTTGATTAAGTGCGGGACCGGGCTATTGATAAAAGAGAGGGCTTCGACGCTGCTACTGGCGGTCGCGGTGGTTGTGACTTTCTCATCCGGACTAGAGTCAACTGCGCTTACTGGAGAATCCGGCGGATGGTTGGGACCGTTGTTGTAAACACGGCGACCATTTGATTGAGCATGGTTGCCGCAGTCGCTTTCAGGACCATCCGAATCATCATTAGAAGACGATGACGAAAAGGAGGAGTTGGACTTTCTTTGATGTCTTATGACGCATTCTTTTGGTGGCACTTCCGACGATATTCGAGCAAATTCATTTTCTAGTTCTTCGTATTCTTCTTGTTCTTGCTGTTGATGTTGTTCGTTTTGGAGTTGTGTGGTGGCGCTCGGATGGAAGTTAATTAGGTCATACAGATCACTACAGTCGGATATTAGTTTCTGCGGGCTGCCTGTCGTCGGAGAATTATCGGCCTCTGGGCTACTTACGGCTCTAGAGTCATCCAGGTCCGATCTAGTGGCACCGTCCGCCATTGTTGCTTGCAAAGATCGAACTAAGCCACCTGCAACGAAACAAGGAAGGACGAAATTAGTTAATGAAAGTTGTGTAGTACCACTTGCACACTCGCAAAGACTATCTATGGGACATGTAACTAGGCTAGTGACATGAAATGTAACCAATGGTAAAATGAAAGCAGCGCGTGAAATGCATCACGACTTTCATTAATTTGCTAAAAGGAGATGCAAGAACGGAAAGTTTAAACCTGAACCTCATATCCGCGCGAGTGAGCGACATGACCGGGGCGGTGTGAGTTTAAACCTCATCAACGCGTGCGATTTTTTAAACTCACAAACACGAGAGGGCGGGACATTCAAATTTGCGTATCGATATTCCATAACACCTCTGGTCGCCAGCACTTTCTTCACTTGACAAATTTCAAATGGCCTTCTCGAAAATGATGCTGTCAGCAAGATTTAAATCAGAGGATTCCACTTGAAGAGGAATTTGACACCGTAAGTAGGCATTCCTAGAAATAGGCAATTAGGCATGTGGCTATAAAAACGCCTATACATTACATGTATCGGAGACAAATTATTACAGCATCGTTGATCGCACAGGACGATGAAACAATTAGGCCAGGCCTACTTCGAGTAACGCGGATTCCACTCGCAAAAATCTATTTTGTTACTCCTGCATTCACTCGCCATCGCCCTCTGTCGCAACAAAATCGCGACCTGACGAGGATATGAAGTTTAAAAATCGCACTTATGATGTTCAAAAAGGGACACTTTGTTGGGATAGCGCGACACTTTTTATACGATTGGTGGATGAATGTGGGAAATGATGGGATTTGGGAATGAAAGGATAAACTTGAGATATTGGCAATTTTAGGCTACTGTGAAACAAGGCTTAGGTTCGAAAATACACTGCGCATGATCAGTTGGACAATAAAACGGGAAGGGTTGTTACCAGGTTCTTTAGAACAAGCCAGGTGCAGCCCAGCTGGCACCCGGCTTGAGCTGGCTTTTTACGCTGGTTAACACTTTTGGAAAAACAATGGGACGCAGCTTGAAGGTCAGACACGAGGAGTGCAGCTCAGGCAGTCGTCCAACCGTCATGGTTGGACGGCTACGGAAGCTGGTCCTCCACGTGGCCTACCTTAGGTCACTAGTAACATAATAAAAGAAAATGAACAAAACTATTAACTATGGGTGTTAATCGGGGGTGTGACTGGGGCCGTCACAATGTGAAGAGAGAGGTTTGTAGTCTATAGCAGACGAAATTGAGCCAAATGGCGGGAAATGTTCTGATTCGCTGAAATATATCACGTGATTATTTTTTCAGAGCGAGAACGAGAAGAGGAGCGAGTACTGGTAGATTAATTGCCTAGGCTAATGTGTTTATTCAATCAAAGTGATTGCTTTGTGCGAGTCCTAAATATTCTTGCATATCCAACATCCATTTTATTTTTGAGATCAACATTTTTTTTTTGGCAATTGAACCTAATGCCGGGTTGGTGCTAATGGTAGGAAGGAAGTTGATTTTTTAAAACCAGCCTCCTGAGTAACCTAAGGCTGGTATCCCTATCTTTGACTAAATTTGTAACTTTGAGCAGAGGTTAGGCTGGTATCCCTACCAGCTCGAGTCTGGTCTAATTAAAATCACAATTTAGTTCGCTATGCTGAAGTATGGAGTAGACTTGAACGTGTCTAACATTTTAGCCACCTAACCTTAGGGAACAAAATCCGCGACTTGGGATTAGAATTTACTTTAGTTTGTTTCAAGTCGTGCTTAAGTGTTCATTATAAATAACCTTTAAAGTAAGTTTGCGATGTTGCGCAACTTAAGAGTAGAGTAGCGAAGCGTAGGCTTTTTGAATATAAAAGTTCGTTCGAATGTACGCAATAACTACGCATAGGTTCCTACGCAGCAGGAACGCAGTTTACTGGCTATAAAATGAACCATTATCCTGTACAGCTAAAAACAAGAGAAATACAGTGTAGCTAAAGCGCTCAACCAAAGTCCAAAGAGAGTTAGTCACAATTGATTCTCTTGTCTACGTATGGTCGCGCGCGAAAGTTAGTTTGGGCCTATTTTATGCTGTATGGACTTTCAAGTCCATGCAGCATAAACTGAGCCAGACACTTTCGCATAGCAAGTCCAGGACTTGTGAAGCGAAAGTGGCCGCCGTATCATCCGTATGACGTGACCAAATGACACCATAGGCGACTTTCACGTTCGTTACGCTACGCTGCGCAACATCGTAGACATACAAAAAGCTAGGCCACCCTTGAACGTTTCTTGAAAGACAACGCTCAAGCTTAAAATGAGGCTTACCGCCAAAAATAACTGTCACAGTATACACTAGCTGCTACCGGGTAGTGCAGTACAGTGTAGTATGGCAGTTATTGTTGGATGTAATCTTGATCTTAAAGGGATTTCTCACCGAGTTTGACAAAATCTGAATAAATTCAACTCACTTTTTCTTCGATTCTTCATCAACATTTAGAAACTCCTTCGAAGATATTTTCTCAATCGGTTCTGGAGTAATAATTATCCAAACACGCAAAAAATGACATTTGAACCAGCAGATGACGGGCTACGAAATCAAGTTGGAATATCAGAACTTCCGGTTACGACACGCTCACGTGTTTTGATCCTCTGATCGTACGAATCTGCCAGGGACCATTATGGTCTGCTCAAGCTCGCGATCACCTTGAGCGGGATATATGAAAGGCAGTTTACAAAAGACGCCACAAGATGGTCCTCTAGGCGTTTTCCGGAAGTTGTGAGATCAGAGCTGAACCAACAGAAATGGCAGAAAAATGCTTAATTCATAAAAATTGATTAAAAATGGGGTTTTCTTCGATTTTAATTTTTTGTACAGATAAAATAATATATTGAATCAAATAAGCAAATAAAAAAATCCGACAAACTGGGTGAGAATATCCCTTTAAGTTTGATGGTCGTCGTTCATGAGTCATGACGTTCAAAGGTGTTCCGGCCTTTAGGGATATCAACGTAAGTTATCACTATGTTGCTCTCTTGATGTGGCCCGCCAGAGAAGCCAGTGTGGCCCTTCTTTCTTCTTTATTAACTCCCACGATAATATCATCATGGCAGACTTCCGGACTACCACCCCTCGTTCACACAATTAAGAAGTTAATAATAGGAAGTGGTTACTGATCTTACATATAATAGGCCTATCACCACTTCAAGTGAATTACACACGGTACACCAGTAGGCTAGTTGGACCGCAACATGGAACTTGTATGATTGATTGATTGATTGATCTACAATTCTACATGTACAATTTACACAGTGAGTCGGAAACAAAAAGCCTCCTAGATAGGGGCCAATTTCATTGCAAAATTACTGAATTGTGATCAAATGGAACAAGTGGTCACTTGCGCCACTGGTTGGCTTGAGACGTCGATCCACGGTCTTCCATTACGGTATCCAAAACTTGCCGCCATCTTTTTTAGCGATAGCTCTCACTGAATATTGAGAAAGTTCTACAGCAATTTTACATTGGTTGTGATGAGCCTGAGGTCAGTCTTTCTTATTTTGCTCCAACTGTTCAACCAGTGAATTTGTGCTATGTTAGCCTCTGTCCGCAGATTGCGCCGCCTACCATTTCATCACGCGGTTGGTCCGAACCACTGAACCAGTCTCATCAATCATGCACAGGAGAACTTCAAAGAATAGAGCGACCACCTTTTAGAAGAAACTATTTTAGAAATCATTTTCGACGTTAGGAAAGTAATGGCGATTACAACTGGCGCAAGCGGCTCCTTGCATGCGATTGAACACAAATTTACATACATGCATAGCCTATTAGTTGCTAATTTGCTATGTTCACACACAATGTTTGTTTCCAATTTAGTTTAATTAAAATTCAGCGAAGATGTCGCAATTTTGTAGCCATTTTAATATGAGAAAATATTTTGATTTCTGATTTCTTGTCTTAACTAGCTTCGTTTATGCAGAACTATCACAATTGCCTGTTTCCTGTTCTTGGCACACAGCGTATTGCAAGAACTATATGTAGATGGTCAGACAAGAGGCTTTTATAAAAAAAAACCAAAAAAAGAATAGGCCTACCTCCCTTCACCAAGCAAAATAAAATTCTAAACACGCCCATGGCGATTGAACATTCTCCGACGACTGTACAAAGCTTACATTGTACCTTAACACATTTAACCATCGCGAGAAATGTGTTTAAACAAAGTTTTTTTAGCTCGCTCACGTTCGCAAGACAATGGAATAATTGAGACCAGATAAATGGCTTCATTTTGACTGAGGAATTTTTAGATCAACAGTGTGATTTGGCCATTCAATGATAAATTGATGATTCAACGCATTAATGATTGCAGGTTTATCCCCTGAACTCGTAAAAAACTCGTAGTCCGACTCGAATCGTGGCCTTTACTTTATTTAGTATGAAAGTGAAAAGTCACTACGGCGACCAGTCAACCGAACAAACCAGCAATCCTAGACTAGGCCTAGGTGTTTTTCAACTAGGCCAACATTTTTTTACAAATACAGTAGGCCTAAGCCTAGGCATTCTTTGTACATCCGCTTGGAATGTTGAGACACTTGAAATAACACACGCATAAAATAAATAAAACATTCAAACTAGGCATAATGCTTAAAAATAAACCATAAAAACCAGGTTTCCAAGAAAACAAATGAAATGGTTTCCTGTTGAGTAAACAAAATTAAAAATTATTAATTTGTGTTCTTCATCTTAACCATATGTCATTGCCACGTTCCCCCTAGTCATAGTAAATTGGAAAGATCAAATTATTTGTGATGCTTCAAGGTGGGTTAACCTAGGATACCCATGGAGGTAATAAAATCAAAAAATCTGTTACAGCTTTGAGAGTTCAGATAATGGGCCATATGAATAAACAGTATAATAGGTTATGCTTTATACGCTCGTACTTGAAAAATGAAGCAGATGCTTGGCTTTGGAATGAATAGATTAAGCAAGGGAAAACAAGTAAGCCTACACTCGTACATGTGCTTAGTATATGTACCGGTACCTTGAAGAGTGGTGTAGATGACTGCGCAATGGACATTGAAGCCGTCTCAGGAGGCTTGCCTGCATAACGTACTCTAGCTCAGTTCAGCCACCAATCTCAGTAGAAGAGAATGAAATAGGCCTAAGTTGGCACATGCCTGGCTTGAAAAATATCAAGTATTTTCTACAGAACGCAAGTATTTAAGTATTTCCTTGCCTTTATTCATATTGTATCTAGCTCTCCTAAATGCTTTCAAGAAGCACATGCTTCAAGAAAAGGTACCCTAGCGACTTTTTCTTGGAGCTGTAGCATTATCTTTGCTTCACATTTATCCATATCAAGTACCAGTATTTGCTTAAAAATCACTAGCAAAAGCATATACTGGTGTTTATTCATACGGCCCATTGTTTTTTTTATCTGTAAGCAAACTGTGTTCTTGTTCTTATGCTCGTGCTACAAGCAAACTTTCTTCAGTGTTTTGCAATTCTCCCCTGATTGTTCACAGTTTCTATGGGCTGTAGGTGCGATACCTTCTATTCACGCACTTTTTTTAGTGCCAGATTTTGGTTTGGTTTGCCCTATACGTAAACAGCGAAAAAGTTAAGAACGCTGTCCTTGTTAATAAAACATGAAGAAATAGAAGAACTCAGCTGATAACCCGACTTGAGTAGGCATTAGGCATATGGAAATACATATTCAAAGTTTTCCTAGTCTGTCTCCACAAGCCTAGCTTTGTTCCACTATCTAAAAAACTAGGCTACAAAAAATTAGATTCAAACTGTTTTAGCGGTCGCTATGATTTTAACAATTGGGATTGAACGGTAGGGTGGTCAGCGACAACCCTACTGTTTAATCTAATCCTCCAAAAAATAATCAAATTCGAACATTTCTTGAGGTCGTAATGAAAAGGCGATTTTCAACGAGTATTATTCAAATAAATATTTCATTAAAATTGCCTATTTATAGCGACTACTGGTCGCTGGACCTACATTTACTTGACGGAGCGAAGCGAGGACTCAGGCCCGTACCAATAACCACAGACTTGAGCTTGTCTTACTTGTTAGTCAATACAGCGTTTTGCACGTGAGAATTTAATTATTACATTATCGACCTCACATGCATTCGCAAGATCGCACGTTAAATCGCGAGAATGCACGTGCGATGTATAATAGAATGCAATGAAAATTCTCACTTGCAAAAGGCTGACTTGAGTAAGACAAGCTGAATTCTATGGTTACTGGTTAGTGATATGAGATTAATTTTTTGAAATATATTTTTTCCATTAGTAGAGAAGCATCCATCGGCCAATCCGATTCAAGTTTTGCTATTGGTTGCGATGCAATGCACCTTATGGGCAGGGGCTTGAAGGGATTAGCGGGGGTTAGTCAAGAATATCTTAAAACCAAGTAACGAGATTTATCGTCATTCCAAATACAATTGTAGATCCAATCAGATAATTAAAGTCCACATAGAATGCAAGAATGACATTCCTGATGGTTTCTCCCGCATTTAACACAATAAAATACGCTTTGTACAAAGTGCAACAAAAGTTCCATCACAAATTCATTTTTTTATTACCAACCTATTTTTAACTTGCTCTTGAACTCTGCCATCCCGCAAATATGCCACCGGCTTTTTCACCCACTTCCAGTTGAGATAGATTGCGGAAATTTCGTGCACAATCACAGCACTGGCCC
Source organism: Polyzonium germanicum (assembly GCA_034700265.1). Classification (NCBI taxonomy): domain Eukaryota; kingdom Metazoa; phylum Arthropoda; class Diplopoda; order Polyzoniida; family Polyzoniidae; genus Polyzonium; species Polyzonium germanicum. The sequence continues at coordinate 8,742 of JAQIYI010002082.1, forward strand.
GATCGGGCCCACCGATCCAGGGGTGTTCAGACGGATCCAGGCCGTGTACTGCGCATGCGCACAGTCTCAACAGGCCTGGGGGGGGGGGTTGGTTTTTAAAAACGCGTTTTCTCTTGCGCTTGTTTATATTGAAAACTATATTCTTTCGATACTTTCAGCGCTTTTCAAAACCCTCGGCTAAATTTAATGCAATATATTGTACAATGTATTCAATGATTATAGTGTCACAGACCTCGAATCCATTCTTGCTCAGTGGATGTGGCTTTGAGTCTCGCGTATACCACATGTATGTTTGTCTTGTTTTCCCACGCACAATCAAATTGCCTATGTGGAACCTCTCCCCGAATAAGAAAACAAAATATATTTGTTCTTGTGGACGGATCAACATATTGAAATGAAACAAAAACTACTATATGCTTTCTCATTGTATCTAGAATAAATAAATAGGCCTATTTTTGTCAACAAAATCTTCTTGATATTTCACGAATCTTTCCAAAGTCATTCAGGTTGTTTACGGGGTCACCTCTATATAATAGACAGGATAAGTTACAAGTAGGCCTAGGCCTAAACGTCTCACGCGCGTGATGTGGTGACCCACTATGCTATGTGAATCTGCAAACTTAAACCAACTTAAAACTAGTTGTTGTTAGACGTGCACTTTGCGCTATTTTGATTTTCCCGCTGTCCCCTTCCAGCCAATCCTTGAATAATTTCTTAGCTTCTAGACCTATTAGGGTGGTCAGCATTCCCCCACTTCCAGCGCTTTGAAATGTCGGAGGCCTCCGCGCATGCAGCGAGAGCGGCAGAGAACACCAACAACAAGGCGACCGCAGGTGAAGCCGGCGGACGCCTTCTTTTTTATAATGGCTAATTTGCGTCCTCATCCTTTGTGATTCACTAGGCTTGTACGCCTATTAGAAATAAATAAGATTTAATGGGGAGGGGGATCATCACCATGCGTCACAGCTGTGCTACGGGTCAGTCTGATCGTAGATGTACAACAAGCGCGTCCTCCATGGCAACGCATTGAGAAATTCAGGAACATCCTAGAATTGTCGGGGAAACATTATGAAACTCCAGGAACATTCCAGATTTTTACATAATTACTTCGGTATTATTACGGAGACATAACAGAAACTGCAGAAGCATTACGGAAATTTGCGGAAAATAACTAAAACTGCACAGATACATTCCTGGAAATGTTGAGGAAAGTTGGAAATCATTGCGGAAGCATTTTGTTTTTATTTCTCTCGATTTTCAGAATATCACTTTTCGGCTTTTCTGTGAAAGCGCGTTTAGGGATACCTACCTTGCTTTCTATAGATGTGCCAGATGGTTGCAGTGATTGCCTACTATCCAAGGAAAGAGGGACCGG
>JAQIYI010002083.1:0-10111 GCA_034700265.1 Polyzonium germanicum
TTTTATATACGCTCTTATTTTATGTACATTTTATAATATATGTATATATAATTTTTGTTATCTAAAATTTTAATTCTAAAAAGTCTAAAATATTTTTTGTTACTCTAGGCACGATATTTCTACAGACACGGGGATTTAAATATTGCATTATTTTGTATTTTTGTTTGTCAGTGTCCACCTACACTATGTCTTTTTCCCCCGCAATACGTTCATTTACAGTATAATAATGTGAAATTCTTTTTCCAAGAATTGAATTAGAGGCACGGATTAAATAATAAGTTTTCAAATAAAAATAACTTTTAAAAGAAAAGCCAAAACCGCCAAGAAAACTTCTGAGCCAGTTTAAATAATGAAATTTAAAGTGGGTTAGAAATTTTTTTGATTTACTTTTTAAATTTATCTACTCGATTATGCATTAAAATTACTTTTTGGGAAATAAAAAATGTTTTCTCACGCACGCACACACATAAAAATAAAGATATAAATTCAAATTAAATGCAATCAAAACTTACTTTTTTACACAAAAATTCACGCTTCGGTTCGAGACTCCTCCGACGTTTGCTAAGTGGTTGGTGACACAAATTTCTTGATTTAAAAGCATAACAAACTAAATTAAATCCAGGTAACATGAAAGTTCAGTCAAGCGCACGGCCCGGGTTGGCTCTCGGTCCTCCTCAAATAACTGAAAAATCAAATGTCCCACAACCTCGAGCGCAACACATTAAATGCAAGCACGAAAAAGCCTCGTTTTGCTTATAATATTGAATCAAAATTTTGAATTTCAATTTGAAAAAAAAAAAATACTTTCGCTTGAAACGGAAAAAAAAGAAAGGAAAATCTATGAGTCATTAGGCCCAGACATGAAAGAAATGTAACAATAAAGAGAAGATAAAATCAGATAAGATTGAAAGGTGCCATGACTAAAATGAAGTAATTCTCTCTGAAATCTCACTTTTCTAATGATCAAATATGCATTGTTGTTCGGCCATGCAGGGTGCTCTCTCAACGTCTGTACGTGTGTGGTGTGCGCACACATATTTAAGATTTAGGCCTAACCCTCCCCCTCCATTCACTCCAATGTAATGGACTGTATTTTACTTTTTTTTTCAAATGAAATTAACTGCAATTTACTCTCCCGTGTATTTTCTTTTTCGTATTCTCGTCTAAAAGCAAGCTCACTTGAAAGGTAAAAATTTCATTTGTTTGTGATTGGAGAGAGAGCGAGCCTGGACTCAATTTGGCTAATAGGTCTACTTATACAGTGTATACACACTGAAAGTGTGTAAGGCACACATGCAAACACAAAACATTCAATGGCACATTGTATAATAACAAGCCGCACAATCAAGTTCTCATCTCGTTACATAAACAACTCACTGGTCTGTATTAAGTTTTTTTCTGGAATTATCTTTTGATTACACCCTGTATAATGTTTTTTATGGTGGAGGGGGTCGGGTCCCACATAAGCCATTGCGTGTGGGAATACAAACATCCATGTGGCATACGCGGGATTCGAACCCACAGCGACTGAGGGTAACGGGGATGTTTGGCCTGCACAATAAAAACAAAGGCGGCATTCTCGGCGACATGGGCCTTGGAAAAACAGCGCAGATGATCGTCCTTCTCACGTCGAATGATCGGCGTGAGAAAGACGATCATCTGCCGCTCTCTTTCCGAGCCCCATGTCGTCGCCGAGACGATCACGGTGGACTTGATTTTGCTCATGTCACATGAGCAAAACCCAGGCCGCTATGATTGTCCGGCGGCTGTCTTTGATTGCCACCAGCTGGACCGCCGAAGTGGGTCGATATCAGAGTCGACCTACCATGGAGCGACGATAACGCAACGTAAAACCATCCTGCACGTCATACGTTACGAGGATGAAGCCGCTCTTTTTTTAATTTCAAAGAAATGGTGGGATCATCCTCGTAACGTATGGCCTTCTGGCAGTCTCTCTATCGAGGATCTGCAGGACCACGTTTGGGACCATCTCATCCAGTGTGGATGTGATCTTCCCAAATGTGGACCCGGAGGCCCTCGACACTCTGTCGAGGATCTCCGGGTCCACCTTTGGGACTACCTCATCCACAAGTCAAGTGATTATTAATTAATCACAAAAGAATTCTGTATTGAATTAATTTCAAAAAAGAGATTTTTTATTCAATTACACGCTGTGCAGTAAGCACATACGAGCTTAACAGTACAGTGTGCATTCATGAAAGAATATTTGTAAGAATTATTTTATCGATTACACCCTGTGCGACTAAACTATAATGCTCAATAGCTGAGCTTCATGTTACGAGTGTAATCAAGATAATTTCTTTTATTGAGTACACCCTGTACTAATATTACGCTCAGCTATTAAACATAGCTTAAGGGTACAGGGTGTAATAAAAGATTTCTTTAATTTGAATTTATTTCCCAAAAAACTTATAGAATAAACCGCCCAAATTTTGTTCTCGTTATTGAAAATGCATTGTTTTTTGTAGTCCTTTAGTGGGCTTAATTGGTAATTAAGCTTGTCATGAAAAAAGTATCACAATCTAAAAAAGGGTTTGAAACCAGAAAATCAAACTAAAAAAAGAAAGTATTAAGAGGGTTAATTGAGGCGTACCGTAGATAAACTTTAGAAAACTTTCTAAAAATGAAAGTGAAGCGAATAGAAAGTGAAAGTCATCACTGAGGGCACTCAAAAGATTCGCTGAAGTGAGAAATTCAAGACAGAAGTTCAGTAACCGCGATCGTGTCGCCCTTAAATCCCTAATAAATTGGTAAAGAAGCGCGACCAATCGAGCACTCAAGAGGGTGATCGCATTCAATTAAAAAAAAAGCAAAGCTAAAGCGAATTAAATTATTATTGGGACCGTCGACTTCAATTGCTCCCATTGTTACGTCCATTAAAAGTGTCTGCAGTGACTCGTAGGCCTAGAAGATAATGCGCATTATATGCCGAAAACAATGCCCGAATGGACGCACAATTTGCGTCGTTCGTTCGTGACGCACTTGAAGTGAAACCAGACAAGACACACTCACAATGGATGCGAATTCGTTGCGCGACTAATTCAAAGCCATTCTCTGCGAGCGACCATTCCGTTGATCATGATGTTGGCCAGAGCGTTGCGACGTCGCCTCCAAGCGCCCAGGTCTTTGGCGTGGTAGCGCAGCAGCCGCAGCCATTCAGGGGTGTCCTTCGAGTCTTCCGCCTGCGAAACATGAAAGAAACGATTTCAAAATCTTGCGGCATACACGCTGTAATGGCGTGAGAAGTGTTTCACCGTCTGAAAACAATCGTGACTAATTAACCAAATTTACGACTGCCTTTAGCCTAGTAAAAGCAGGAATTTCACAGCGACAAATTGAGAATTTCACAGTGATAGGTCGTCCTAGTTAGCCCTGATTCTTCTTCAAAGACTTTGGCAGCGCGTCAAGATTAAAATGATTAACTTTTTATGATGATGATGGCAACATGACGCGGGGTTTTTGTTTGAAAACAAAATTAATCTGCGTTTTATAATTCTACGCTGAGCGCCGCGTGACGCGCAATTTGTTACGTCGAGCGTGCACACACTCACCTTGAGCAAGTAAGCGTCCTTGGTGGTCAACTCCTGGATCTCGAAAATGTCCTCCGTGTCTGGCTCAGAGCTTATCACGCACCTCTGCAACTGCAGGGGTTCCTGTTAACACGAATAATTAAAACTGATTAAAACCTGATAAGATCCAACAAAATTAAATCTAAATAAAATGGAACAAAATTAAAATCTAAGCAAGTGGACTTAGTGAAATTAAAATCAGATCAAATAAAACGGATTTTAAAAATATTAAACTAAATAAACCGGAAATGAAATTCGTCTCACCCTGAGCAAATTAAAGCGGTTTCCTTTTTCTTTAACCAGAACGAGACAGGTTTCTCTGATGCCAGTGTTCCTGGGAAACGATTGATCGTCGCGATCGGCCAGATCAGGTCGATAATTTGGATTCGGCTATCAGAAGAAAGGAAAGATTAAGTACGCTATAAAGCGAGCGTTTACACTCTTACGAAGTCACAAGACTCGGATAACTGGTGCGCATTTTGCATGCTTATGCAACAATGTTTTCTATTGATTTGTGTGTGTGGGGTCCGTGGGAAGAATGACCTCCATGTATTCTCGCACGCTTTGCTTCTGCTAACCCAGTGACCACCGGATGCACACACTTCAATAAAAATGAGAGCAATAACTAGTTTAATAATTATTACGCGTATGGCTAGGCCCAAGATAAAATTGAACTAAGAAAAATACGAAAGTCTGTGACCTAGTTTCTGAAGTGACTGAGCAATATGAATTCAGGAATCAGGATGATCATGCGCGTCTCATCGATTTCAATCAGTCGAAATAACACGCTAATTATAAGCAGTTATTATCTGAATAAAAGGAGCAAATTTTCCGACTTCTCCATCGCGATCAGTGAAAACCATAAAATAAAAGTTATATCGCATTGTTGCGTCAGAAGAGTGAAATCAAGTTCTCAGGCAGCAGCGAATCTTTGAAATTTTATTTCTAGAATTTATTTATTACAAATTATTATTGGCTATCTATGACTCTAAAGTTCCTCTATCAAGAACCTATTTCTAATAATTTAATTTCTATCCAAATTGTTTTAACAATTTATTCTTATAACCATATATGAATTGGTCGCCATCTTGTTTTTAATTCTTCACTACGGGCAGATCGTATACAATTGCAGTACAGGCGGCCTACTGCAATTGTATACCAACTATCCGTAGTTAAGGTTACTGTAGGCCTAACGGATATCTCACCGTGCCCAAAGTGATGAGAAGTCCATGAACCGGAATGAGCTTGAGCGTCTTCTCTCGCTTGTTCCAGACGTTGTCCGTGACAGCGGCGTACAACAAGCGCCCTTCCAGCGCGAACCTAGCGTCGTCCGAACTCCATTGCAGAATTTGCAACGCCATCTGGAAGATGATCAGCAGCAAAATGGTTAGCAAAAATTGCAGCCACATCTTAAACATCTGAGATATGGGAATTAAATCCAGATGGACTCACCTTTCTTAGTTTCACGTTTCCAAGGACAGGTTCCAGAATGTTCTTCCGCTGCGAGTTGGAGATGTTGGAAATGCGTCGCCAGAGATTCATTCCACTCAAGTCTTTTGCTTGCTGCAATTATTCAAAGCAATTATGCAAAATAAATTTCTACTCTTTAGTAACTGCCCTCAGCTATTGTAGTATTGACGCGAGCCCAACCTGGTTGATGTGCTCCAAATGCAGCTCGATTTTCAGCTGGGCTTCCCGTAGCGATTCCCGATCCTGGTGGTGGTGAGGCGTCACTTTGTACAACCGATTCAGTAGAAGCGGATATCTAGAATAAAAATGGCGGTTGATCCGCACGATCGAATATACACGTCATGCAATCGCCTATTTAAAATACGTCACTTACGTACGTTTGAAGCCACAATCAGTGTTTGCGAGTTAAAATTGAGAATGAACTCACTTTGTGACCCTTTGCACGGGCACCATGAGGAACGAGTTGAGGTTGAGCCTTCGCAGGAGTGTGTTCTCCATCTGAGACACTTTCAGGAATATCCTGAGCAGTTCCTTCTCCTTCTCCAAGTTGGTCAACATCAGTGACGCAGTGCCCTGTCATCGATTGATTGATTTGATCAATTATGCAACTGTTTGAAATAGGTCTGAAATATATTGGCGCGAGACCCGTACCTGTCGTACACAGTAGGCTTCGAACGCGTGCAGCATGGCGGACGAGTCCTCAAAGACTTTGCCGACGTTGACGGTGCTGTAGTCCTCGTCGCCTTGCTCGGCGGCTATTTCCAGAGCGTCCTTCAGCTTCTCGGCGAACAGATCGTTCACTTCGACGAGTTGGTCCAGATTGAGGAAGATGTTGCTCAGAAGGTCTTCGGACAGGAGTCCGGCCACCAGCATGGGCCGATGAAATTCCTGCAATCAATGCAAGCAATTCGTAAGTCTTTCAGGGCAAATTGCTTGTCTCTTGGATAACTTCAACTGTTTCATCAAATTTGAACAACCGATGTTTTTTAGAAGACTAATTAATTAGGTCCAATAGTTTTATTTAGAAGACTAATTAGGCCTAATAGGGGTATATAACCCCAACGGTAATTGAAGTTTTTAAAAAGTAACTATTTTTTTTAAAATAATTCAAAAATTAAATATTTTCTAAAAGTAAATAATTATTTTAAATAGTTACATGTGTGTTAAACTGTTTTAATTTTAAAATTTCTGCGGTGCCGGTTCTATAGAGGCACCAACTAAACATCACTTCCGCGGTCATTGCACCTACACCATATAGGCCCACAGGTATAAATGAAGCCCGCAAACTAGACGGTACTAAGTAGGTGATGTGCTCAGTCAGCTAGTTGATAAGTTGTTTGCGATAGATGCATCTTCCCCTTCCCCTTCCCCCCCCATTTCCAAACACGGCAGAGTTGCATGAAAGGTCAAATTACCGAATAGTATGCAATAAAAATTAAAGAAGCCTAAAGTTTATTGAGGACCTCTTAACGATCGTCCTACAGCATTTTAAATATTTTTATTTGAAATCTAGAGATTAAACAGTTCACACTTAAGTGCAGAAACCTATCGGTTTAAGAGAACTTCAACTTGAACTCCCATGATCATTTAAAATACGCAATTGAATAATTCAATTTATAATACAATGTAAATGAACGTCTAAAATTAATAGAAAATGAGTTTAATGAATTAAAAAAACATTGGCAAATTATTAAATTGCTAATTATAATACATATTCAATCCAACCACTTCAATGGAAGGTTAGGCAGCTTACAAACTTCGAATGAGATGATGTAAATGGATACGCTCGCGAGGTAAATATGAATTTCCGTTGCAGAAGTACAGAAAGAAGGGTTGCTGCAAAGTTCATCCAAAGAAATAACTCCACTAAGAATGTCGGATATTCGTAACTAAGGAAACCAGACAGCACCCCTGGTTTCCATTTAATATGGCTTTTTGATATCAAACAACTGTAAGATTATAGGCCTACATTTAAAATTATACATGTAGAATTGTCCATTATACAGGGTGTCCTCAGCTCTCAGTTAAAACATAACATTATTGGCTAAAACCCTTTCATCTAGAAACGGAGAAATTAGAGTAAAACAAAGCTAGAGACAAAAAGAAATACATACATGTAAGTAGCAGGGCCTATACGTTAATTTATTTTCACTAGTGAAATTTATTCAAAGAGATTTATGACTAAATTAATGTGAATACGCTAGTCGAAAATATTTCCTCAATTTTTCTTTCCCATTCTATATTTTATTTTTACTAAAAACAAATCTAATATTGTCTAATTTGCAAAATATATTAAGTGTATCGATGAGAAATTTTATAGGAAAACTTGGTTGCTTAATTTGAAGCGAGAGTAGATAAACCCGTCCAACCAAAGCGTGGAGTGCATTTCATGATTCCGCTCTCTTCGAGTCTTACATGTATTACTTTTGACTTAAAATAGTGGTCAATGCACTGCTCAGTCCAATTAAGAACTTTATATAAACACTAAAAAAAGTTAAACCAAATTGATACCAAATACCCTCAAATCTTCAACTTACCAATTACCAAACCTGAATAAAAATGAAAATGAAATTATCTTGCAAAAAAAAAAACGACAAACGATAGCCCGCGCAAAACTGAACTATGTCAATGAACGAATAGAAAAAAATAGCTTTAGCCTACTGTAAAATATTAGTGCACTGCCTAGTATTGGCATTATTGAATTTACTTATTGATAAGACTTTCTGCAAACAAATTCCACCAATTTTGGTTCGGCTTACTTTTATTCTTTTCTACTACGGGTATACGCTCGTATATTCTATGGTAGGAATAGACTAATAATTCAGAGATCCAACCAATGTACATGTAGTTCATTTCGAAACGTCGTAATTCTGAGTTCGGTATGCTCACTAACTGAAAATTGCGCAATAATAATTATTGGAGACTGAGCATATTTTTAATCTACGGTATTTAGTTTGGCTTCTATTCATTTGGCGCTTGGGCATTTGACTCTGAGGTATTTGAATGTTAGGCATTTGGCTTACGCCGCCCTTTATCTGTGCATCAGTGTGTAAGCTGCGGTGTGTTAGCGGCTAAAATACTAGCCACGGCTAAACTGACGCCCTCTACTCTTTTTCGCTGTCTTGCATTTACGCCCTTACGACCGAAATTGTCTTGGCTGGAAACTATTACTTGTAAAAAAAATGCAAGAAATAGATGGTAATTTGCCCAATAATTAAGGGAAATTGCCTCAAATTTTCTAACCGATAAAGTAAAATAATCCTGCATCTATAAATTAAATATTAGTTAAGGCAAACTAGCTAGTCTCCAATAAGGAACAACAACAACAACAACAACAACGAATACAGAATTGTATTCAATTTTGATTTAGAATCGTAAGTCGTTAACCAACACAGCATGTTTTATCCCAGTCACGTGACATGCTTTTACACACTGTACCTTGGAAAATGCCGCTTCTGAACTTCCTCTTTGAGCTTCTATTGTAATATCTTAAATTCGACGCCCTAAATTACCTCTTGAATTTCACTTGTCACTTACTAGGATAGCTACCTGAAATAAATCAACAAAAAAATTCATCAATTACAACTTTGCAATTCCATTTCATTTCTTTGTAGTAATCTAACCCATTTTAAGCAGAAACATTAATCATTCTGCCCCTAAGATTTCGTTGCTCACGATTAGCATGAAACAAATTAGGCCTAAACGAAACAATACGGGCTCAGTAGAGGCCTATATGCATGTCATAGAAAATACAAACTTTTTATTTCTTCATTTAAATCTAGTAGTTAAGGACAAGCAAAAACAAAAACAAAAATAATTTAATTGGATTTTATTTATGTCTGGAATTTTAAAAGGTTGTCCAGAGAATGCCTTCGTTTGTGGCAACAAGTCATCTTGCATTTCAGCTTCTAAAGTTGGGGATGGCATCATCCAATGTCCGGATGGTTCGGATGAAGGTAATTTTAAACGACTTCGAAATAACCCAACTGGAAACCGTTCATAATTTAAACTGAAAGTTTTTTAATAGGCCTAGCGCTACCTTAAGGTGAGAGTGGACAATGAGAAACATTGTGCCAGCCATCAGCTTTTATCTAACAAAGAACGTTTGACACATTTTTAGAGAAAGAATAATATCGTTTACCCAATGGTGTAGACGCGGTGAGACGGCGTCTACCCACCTCTAGTTCGGCCTGAGTATGGTCCATTCGTACCCCCACCTCTCATTCCGCCTTACTAGCGTCCACCCACCTCATATTCCGGGCTGAGTAGTGTTCTCCCACCTCTATAAAATTGTTTTCGGATTTTTTAACGTTAAATTACGAAACTACAGTTTTTTTTATAGATAAGCCAGATAAAAGATAAATGATGAATTGAAAAATGAAAATGCCTATCAACTCAAATTAAATGTTCTTTTACTGTACGAGTACAAACGTGTAATATTCAAACATTTTTGCGGAAAAAGGGGGGGGGGGGTCGAAGATGGGTATGCGAGAATATTTCAAGTAAAAGTTAAAAATCAGCATTTTTTTATGGCCGAAACAAAGTCTAAAGGTTAAAAAATATCTGTTTTTAGAAATAAAGTGATTTGAAAAAACTTAAACTATTAAAACTTCTTGTCGCTTCCCCTTTAAAATAATTAAATCAAATACGCCAATAAAAAAACCAGACTCATAAATATATTTTGTTATTATTCCTTTAATGCAAAGCAAGCATCCCTCCTGCCGCATGGCCCTACTAAGGCTGAATACAGGCGTACTGAGTTGAATTTAATTGAAAAGGATAGGTTTACATGGATACCGGTAATCAATTTAGCTAGTTGTACCATGGATCGATCCTTCATGACCATTAGGGTGGTCCTTAAAACAAATTTTTTCTATTATTATAGGACACTCAACATTTTTGTGTGCTATTTAGTCAAAAAGTAAATCCCATTAAATTTCATAAAAATCTGTTGATATTTACTGGTGCCTCAATGAGCTTGAAGTTTCCCTTGTTAGCCAATGAGTGTTTTTTGGTAATTAGGCCTACTCACCATTTTAGTCGGATTGCTT
>JAQIYI010002084.1:0-10108 GCA_034700265.1 Polyzonium germanicum
ATACTGTAAAACTAATCTCATTCGACCATTCCAAATTAAAAAATTAACTTCAATTTGGCTTGAATTACTAAATGACTTTTAGATCGAGGCGTCTCTACTTGAAAAAAAAATCCCAAGACAGTCTTTGAGGACGTCATTTCTCCATTCTCTCTGTTTGGGAAAAATGACGTATTCCTCAGCCTGTCTTGGGAGTTTTTCAAGTTGAAATCTCATTAGTGATTCCAGCCTTAGCCTATAGTTGTCTACATCATTAGCCTACATGATTTTTCAAGAAGATAATTTGAGAAATTTTCACTAAAGTGCCAAATACTGCACCCGCACTATGCGTAGCGTATTTATATGGTTTACTTTAATGGAGTACTGCACTTACTTCATGGACCGAGAGCTAGAGAGATGCGTGACGTACGTGTTGAACGTCTGGACGTTTGAGTCGAGCGCAGACTGGCCGCGTCCAAGAGAACCAAGTGCGGCTTGGGCTTTGTGTAGGCGATGCGAAGATTCCCGTGAAATAGTTAAAAACCAAAAAAAAAATAAAGCTTGAATAGGTAAAAATAAAAAAATGTAAATAAAATAAAATGGTGAAAGTTGGTGGGAAGTTGAAAACAACCTTCACCTCCGCCGCGTTTTACTATTGCACCACGGGGCCGGTGCTTTGTACGCTCGATCGTCTCAAAATTATGATAATGGCAGGAATGTCGTCCATGAACGCGATGGCGGCGGCGACGGCCAACGAACTATCAGCCTCCACGATCAGCTGACGTGCACGATTTCACCGCGCGTCTTGCTTTGAACCTTTTGGGACTTTCGAGTGCTGACTAGCTGCTGATCTGAGTGATCTCCAATCTCCATCGTGGCGCAACCAGCTTTACGTCTAGCAGAAGGTTCTCGGTGGTGTCGTCGGTCGTTCGCAGTTCGTGACCGGTCACCTGTGAAAACCGCGCCCAGCCGCAAAAACCTGGGAAGTGTTTTCACATAGGAATTATAAGGGGAGGGGGGGGGGAATCTTATATTCGAACCCCTTATTTTTTTAACGAGAGCAATTACGATTTAATTATACTTGTATAGTTATTTACTAATTATTTCAAGCGAGCAAAGCGGACGATCAATTTTTGTACCGGTGGCAATTTTTACCATTTTTACACATTTTCTATTTTTCTATAATAGCTTTAATGTTTGTTTCCATTGACTTATTTGATATCGCGCTAGACTACACGTAATTGATTAATTAATTCTACAATTAAGCGAGCAAATCAAGCGAAGACTTTTGTTATACAACACGTTTTGTGGCGTATTTTGAACGGTTTTCATTTTTGTTTCTATTGGCTTTTATTTTATTGTCCGAGCTATAACCATAGCGAGCAAAGGACTAGTGGAAGACATGAATGGCACGACCCTCTATCGATCGGCCATTCTTTTTTTTACACCACGTGACAGTTCGGTGAACTGTGGAAAATTCCATCAAATCAGATTCACATTAAAAGCAAGCTAAATAAACGTTTTTTCTTAACCAGATTTTTTATTTTTAAAAAATGTACTTACTAGGTACGAATTACGATAGCACGTTTAACCCTGCCCGTGGTAAGTTACAACGAGCAGACGTGTTACACGCATGGATATTAGTTTCATTAAAATTATATTAATAGATCATTAGGTGGTTAGCCGAGCGAGCGAAGCAAGCAAAAACTTGCCATTTTGGCAAATTCTCAGGTTTTTTTAATGATTTTCATGAGTCACTGTATGCCAATTGGAATTTAGAATTGAGAGGGGCGGGGAAGAGACATTTTTGGTCCCCCCTCCCCATTATTGCCAGCTCCATTCCCATTCGACTGTCCGCAAAGCAACATCAAAAGCTAAAATGCGTGACTTATTTTTGTTTATGTATTTTTGTTTTTTTTTCTTCTTCGGATCTTTCATTTCACTTCCAAGCCTCTCACGAAATCACCAGAAACACGATAAAAGTTTTGAAAAGTTGAAAACAATGAAAAAAATAAATAAAAAAATCTAACGAATAAAAAAAAGGGTTTGATCGGATAAATTCGTATTTGGGCGTTTCACATCAGTGCGCTTTCATAGATTAGGCTACGTGTGAAAAACTCTTAAATCGATCATTTCTCTGCGAAACGAGTTCATTGAGGAATAATAAAATTATTGTAGGCCTCTAGCTTACAATCGGACTGTTTTCAAATATGCGTTTAAACAGAAACAGATTAGGGCCATGCATGGATAAAAAGAGGACTAGAATCTAGAGATAACACTAAACGAGGGACACGAAGGTAGAAAAAGCTTGTAATATTGTACTACGCTCATAAAAGCTTGAAATTATCATATTTGAAGCTTTTTTTCTTACGGTCTAGTCTCTCATCCGAAGAAAAAGTCTCGTAAGCAAAATTGGCGTAAACATCTTAACAAAAAATGCTTTTCAGTAATTTCGCAGAAATCTAAGGTTGTATTAAGATCGACTCAGATGTTGAGACAAAGTAGTTTTTTTTCTTCTAAGCACGCAATTCTGTTCTGAGTAGGCTAAGCTCAAGAATTCTTACTCAGGTTAATATACATAACATACATAAGTGAAGAGAATTTCGAGCGTAGTGAAAAAAACTTTGCCGCCTAGACGGTTTAGTCTTTTCTTTTTATTGGCAATTTTCCAATTTCGAGTGATCTTAGAGTGCTTAACCTGACACATAATCCCAACTCTAGTGACAATACAATTATTACAATTTGGGGTAGATCTGGCGCGCCGATCCGATCCGAGCCCGGCCGAAATAATAAACGTTTGGATAGTTTGCAATATGAGTTTGGGGTTTTTGAATGAGAAAAGGTCGAAAACAAACCTAAATTAGTACATTTAAAGGAATAGATGCATTTTGTAAAAGAAAATATTGTTTTTGCCCATTTCAATGGGCAAAAACAATATTTTCTTTTTCATACAAGTAAAGGTCTACAGATTTCGATGATTGAAATCTGTAGACCTTTACTAGTATATAACTTAATAATATAAGGTTACGCTTTCACAAATAATACAATTGGCAACACCTACGTGTACATTGCATAACACTGGTTTCACACGAACGACAATTTGCATCGACCGACGACAACTTCCGTCGTTGACCGTTTCACACTAACGATTTTTTCAACGACAGACGAAAACGACGAACGATTCATCGTTTTCGTCTGTCGTTGAAAAAATCCTTAGTGTGAAACGGTCAACGACGGAAGTTGTCGCCCGTCGTTGCAAATTGTCGTTTGTGTGAAACCAGTGTAAGTTCCCCTTCTAAAAATCATTTTTTTTATCCTTACCGTACATGCTTTAATGGACTAGTTAAGTCATTATTCTAATTCTATTGTTAATTCAGAGGTAGAAGGGAAGACAAAATTAATTATTTTAATTTTAGCATTTTACTGTTGCCAATTGCAATGATTTTTTTTAAAAGAATAATCGTGGTTTTCCTTACTAGTTTTTATTATCTTTTATTTGGGAAAAAAAACGCTGGTGATGGCTATCGCTTTTTAACATGCGAGCCTCGATCTTAAATTTTGAGGAAAACCCCAGTCAGCTGTGTCCTCTTTTTATAGATGCTGATAGAGGATAGCTGATTTAGATAGGGCAGCGAATTAACGTCGCAGCGAATTGATCACGTGATTACTAATTACAGTGGGTACAGACGGGTTTTGCAATTGCCACGCGGTATAAAAAATAAGATTAAAAAAAGTACATAAACGTACGTACATATTTGTTATAAAAAAGAAATTTCTACACTGATTTCTTATTTTGTTAACACTAGCTGCAGTTCATCATCTATTTTCGCACATAATAGGCCTACATGTAGATGACGAGTGTACGGTATGATCGGTATCATCTTGATTAAGGGGATAGATGATTGAGCCTGAAATCATCTTAATATACAAATGTAGATGGCAGGTTATTCTGGCCATCATCTAGATTATTTTATTTTATTTAGATTATACACACAACACTGGTCATAACCACAGGTTAATTTAATTTTGGAACGATATTTGCGCTTCGTTTCGTAATAAGTAAATGAAGTAAATGCTTACCTTATTAAACTTATTAACTTATAATAAAATTTTATAAGATTATTGTAATTTGTAAGCATATTTTAAGATGAATGGACCAAAACAAATTACTTATTAAAACTTTAAATATTGAAAACAATCATGACACGCAAAAGTACATTTAGAATTCAACGCACTGCTGCCCATTAACGTGAAATAGCCAATCATCTCTAGCCAGCTCGAACTCCAAATGAACAAGAGAAAAAAATATATACATGTATAACCAATAATATATTTTTCTCAGACCCCATAGTATCGCCTATCGATGCGGAACATAAGAAATCTAACGAAATGAATTTTTCGTCGTTTTCTTTTTTTATTTATTTATTTTATTTTTTGCGTTTCTTGGAAGATGGTCTCTCAAGAACCTGCTTCATACCGCCCGCTTGATTGGCGTGGAACTTGATATTCTGAGCCGTTTCCTGGACCCAAGGAGAGTCGAACTGAGTCGTGTCTTGATCGACGAGATGCGTGTACTTCGTTCGTCCGGAACGACCGAAATTTTTCACCTATAAGGTTTTCAATCCACGTAGAATATAGTGTAAATATTAATGTCCTTGGGTCTCATCCCCCACTAAAACCCCGGTTATGATTTTTCGCTAAAAATGAAATGGAAAATTAACATGTCTAGACATCTAATTTATACCTGCATGACTTTTGGCAGAATGGTTTTATCAAAATGATCCTCAAGAGTTGGCTGAGCAAAATCACGCTTGAAAACATCAGTTTCTTCGTCCTTTGATCAAATGAGAAAAGGAAAGACTTTAGCCAAACATGACGTCACGCTATGTCAAAAAACACGGTTCGATCCTCACCAAGAAGTAGGCTCCTCTGTGGTAATACTTCTGCAAGAACTTGTATTTTCCTTTGACCGCTTTGTTGGTGAGCGTCTTTGGATTAGACCGTAGTTCGGCTCGTCTCTCCTCTTCTGTCAGGTTGTGTATGCGTTCGATTTCTAACCTTTCCTTTTCTCGCCTAAATGAAGTTTTGACAAAATAATTAATTTCAATTTGGATTTTCAGCAAATATAAGAATAATAAAAAAACTCCAGATAGAAAGGCTTACATTTCTTTGTCCTCTCTGTCCCGCTTGATTCTCTTTAATTCTCTGAGTTTCCAGGATTCGTATTCTGTTTCATCGTTGTCATCGCCGGAGTCGAGCATGGCGCTCGCGTCGACGGCTCCACGCTTCTCCATCAACTCTTTCTTAGCTTCATCTTCGACAATCTATGCGAATAAAAAAATATTTGCTCTAAAAGTCATTAATGATTCCAGCCCCAATGTCACCAAACTGCATTGTAAGTTACTTCATAAAAAGCCAAATTCGCCATAAATTAATTAGGCCTACATTTATTTTCATTTTAAAAAATTACCTTTAAGGTATTTTTGCGGCGTTCTTCGGTGATCATTTTCGCTTCGTTCTCCCATTCTCTTTCTTTCAGCTCTTGCCGTTCCCTTTCTTGAATGGTTATGCGGTCCTTCCTGCGTACATGTTCAAAAATATAAGCTTTTCTTAAAAGTTCTTAATATTTGAATGTAGTTTAATTGAAAATGGTTAGGCCTACTTCCGCACGAAAACTGGTTTCAGACGGGGCCCTGTCTCCTCTTCCGAGTCCGTGTATTCCTCGTATTCAGATTCTTCTTCGGACACTTCCTCTTCAGATTTTTGTTCTTCCTCAACGTCCAATAACTCTTCTTCTCTCTCGATCTTCTGCCTCGCCTTCAATCGTATGGCCAATCTGCGTCGTTCGATTTCCTGAAACAAATAAAAAAAATGTAGTCACGGTTAGGCATAGGCCTACAATTTAAATTTGAGGCATATTTGGAAAAAAGAAAATTTAAATTAACCTCGTCGTCCAACTCTTCATCTTCGCTGCTCTCCTCGTCTTCGCGCTGAATTCTTTCGGGTCTCTTGACGAACTCCTCGAGATCCTCGGCGACGACGAGCACTTCTGGCGCGTGGATATGACGATGACGTTCAATTCTTCAACACAAGACAAAGCAGACAGTGAGTCCGATTATGCGGGAGTTGTTTTTGCGACACTTTCTAGCAGGTCGAGCATCAGGCATATGTACAATCGATTGTTCTTCAGCTAGTTAACCCTACCTAGATCCATAGCTGGTGCTTTCTGCCTAGAAACTATCTCAAATACAATTCTCGTGTAATCGACTTTATTAACAGCTAAACTGGCAGGGTGTAGATTCAAGTTAGAATGGGCACCTCTCCTCGGTGTCGACATCGACCTCGCGAAGTTGCAGACGTCTCAGACGTTTGTCGTCCACCTCGGCGTCGTTGGCCGTGGACGGATCATCATCTGAATCTAGAGATCGTGGAGCTCGCTTCTTGCGTTTATCGAACGGAAACTCTTCGTCCGTCTCCTCGCCACTTGAACTTTGGGCAGCATATTCGGGTCTGAAACGATAGATGTTAGGTACAGATTACATGTAAGAGTAGTGTAGGCGTACCGTGCCACGACATGATTACCGGTACCAGTATTTCAAAGTGTTAAAGAGACCAACCGTTTTCCAGAGATATATCTGTGAACCTTCACTTTCTGCATGGAAACCTCTCCTGTGAGACAACAATCAAAAACCCAACATATTAGGCCATATCATCATGGACGCGCACATGGTAGAATGGGCGCTTTTTATTTCTGGGCAGATATTTATTTCTTGCAAACTGCAGGCTCTGATCAGAAACTGAGGCCTAAAATACGAACCCTTGTCGTTGAGGACAGGGATGGCTCCAGCCGTGGACTGGATAGGCGCTGGCACATTGGCCGTCATTTCTGCTTGCCAAACTCTTCCGTTTCCAGTTACCTCGATGGCTAATGCCAAATCGCTAATAAATCATCAAAAAATATAGAATTTCACAAAGCTCGCTTCACTAGCCTAGTAGCCTGATTTTGGA
Source organism: Polyzonium germanicum (assembly GCA_034700265.1). Classification (NCBI taxonomy): domain Eukaryota; kingdom Metazoa; phylum Arthropoda; class Diplopoda; order Polyzoniida; family Polyzoniidae; genus Polyzonium; species Polyzonium germanicum. Next base: position 6,985 of record JAQIYI010002084.1, read on the forward strand.
TTTTTGCCAAAAATGCCAACTTTTGGGAAGTTTTGACAACTTTAACCACTAGATGGAGCTGATCGCAGCCTTGAAGTGACCTTTTAACCTTCGCGTCGCCGCTTGCCGGTCGCCGCTTGCCGGTCGCCGCCATTTTATAATTTGAACTTTTCAAGTTTTGAATTTTGAACCGATTTGTTGAGCTTGTTTTTCAACTACCGTAGTGAATTTTCAAAGTGCCTCGATAGTTTGTTCCTCTTTTGAAGATTTACTTTCATTAATTTTGTGTTTAGATTTATCGCGCAGGAATGGCGAATCTCTCCGTGTTGCCGTCGCCAGAGTTCTTCGACCAAATGGAACAGCTGTCGACCAAGAAGGTAGGCCTACGCATGTCCTCTTACATGACATGGAGGGGGTCGCAAAACAATGTTTTGGCTACGACCGTACATGTTAATTATTATCATTATTATTCCCCATAACGCCTATTCTTGGAAAGTAAAGTCGATATCACACACCATTAATCCAATTATTGACCGCATTAAAAAGGTCCCACAGGCCTACTTCATAGTTGGTACCTTATTTTCATAGGCTTTACGCCTTATAGGCTAACAGAGCTAGTGTGGCGTAGCCTACTAATAGTAACGATGTTTTATTTTTTACATTATTATGAAGGAACGGGGAGCGCCGCGATGCAAGCCACCGCCAAAGCCGCCTGTCAAGAGTGGAACACAAATCAGCCGTTTCTTCCAGGTTCACCAACCATCCAGCCATAAAGCGCTCGCAGTGTCCTTCCAGAGTCCAGACAGTTGTAAAAAACAGTTGTTAATTCTATAGCCTAATCTATTAATAAACACTATTTGTTGAGTGTATGCGGCTATGCGCGCGTCTTCTATTGTTTAAACTATGGTATTCTCGTGAAATTTAAGCAATCGTGAGTAAACACTACGACGTGAGTAGTGTTCAAACGTACTTCAGTCAGTGCTTCCAGATTGTCGGCAAGTTGGGAACCGGTTCTTTTGGAGAGGTGACCTCAAAAGTTGCAAAGTTTGCACTCGTGAATTTTGAAGATTTATTGTATACCTTACTTTATTTTTCTATTTACTTAAGGTTTTTAAGGTTAAAAGCAAGGAGGACAACAAGTTTTACGCAGTGAAGAAGTCGAGAGTGCCTTTTAGAGGAGAGAGGGACAGGTTGGTTTGTTTTCGTTGTTTCGTGTAGTCAATATACTATAGGTTAGGTTAGGTTATAATTATGTCTATATTACTTATATTTCTTTATGACGTCTCCACGAAAAAAAAGACTACGCAAACTGGAAGAAGTGAGAAAGCATGAGCAGCTACCAATGCATCCTCACTGCGTACAATTCGTAAAAGCGTGGGAAGAACAACAACACCTATACATACAGACGGAATTATGCGAAACAAGGTTGGAATATTGCTCAAAAGTTTAATTGTTAAAAGAACAACTATTTTACATACATGTACAATTGTACATGTAGGCCTAAGACTTCAACGAAAAAGGTATTATTCTCATTAATATTTGTTTGCGGATTATTTTTTTAAGCATATTATTATTTAGTTACGTTTGTGTTTAAATAAAGCAAACATTAATTATGAATTTGTTACAGACATGCCTAATTTATAGGGTAACTCAAATCATGCTTTTTAAATGCATTTAAAAAGCTTTAGGGCTAAAACCAAAAACCAAATGCTTTAGATAATGATTTTGAAGGAATTGTGTGCTTTTTAATGCTTTTAAAAAGTGGGAAATGCTACTGTTTATTATCAACAAGTTTATGCTTTTAGAAAGATTAAAAATGCTGTAAATTTGCTTTTCAAGAAATTTTATTGATGCTTTTAATGCCTTTCAAAATAAACTTTTTTGTTTCTATTTTTATACACCATTTTAACATTTGAGCGTATTAACCCCAAGGGTACGATACTAAATTATAACATTTGTTTTTATCTTGCAATTTTCCTAAAGTTTAAGTGACATCACTGAAATTAATCATGACATTTCCGAGGCGCTAGTCTGGAAATATCTAGCGGATCTACTGCTGGTACGTTACCGACGGCCACCTCAATTATATGGTATGGGGTCGTAGCATGAACGCCTTTTTACCGAAATTTAACTTATTCGTTACCGGTACTTTAAATCTAGGCAGTGAAGCATCTCCACGATCATAACTTAGCCCACATGGACATAAAACCTGACAACATCTTTATCTCTCATGATGGCATTTGTAAACTCGGTGATTTTGGCCTTGTTTTGGATATCACCAAGGTTAACGACTTACACTGAAGGCCGAATTTGCTGTTTCCACACTTATTAGATGATTTAATACGAAATAGCATTCTGTTTACATTCTGCAGAACGACGTCTCTGAAGCTATCGAAGGTGATCCCAAGTACTTGGCGCCTGAACTGTTGGAAAGCAAATTCACGATGGCAGCCGACGTGTTCAGGCGAGATCAAATATTTGAAAAGCTAAAAAATTTACTGAATTTATTGAATATCCTTTTTTTTTCTTCGCCTTCAGTTTGGGCATCACGTTGTTGGAGTTGGCTTGTGATTTGAATCTTCCCATGGGCGGACCTGTCTGGCACGATTTTAGGCAAGATCGAATACCATCGGATGTCACTCTTCGTAAGAGAATATACAGTAATTAGTTTGAACTTAGCCTCATATTAAAAATGTAAAGGCATGCATAATTGCATAATTCAACTCTTCAAAGTATTTACTTTGCATGAGTTTTTGTGATGTAATTTCTTTTTTTTATTCAAAATCAAATAGTTTTTTTTTTGTTAGTATCTGAGTAAGTATTTTTGAAAGGAGTCAAATTCAGCGTTAATTCATTCCCCTTCGGTCATGAAGTTCCAAAAACACGTCAAAATATAGTGCCAGGTCATACAAGTAGACCAGCATCTCCTTTTTTTTTTTAAAATCGCTTTCCTACCGTTACAGCGCCGTACGAAGTCGCCATTTTGCATAATTTTGGATATATTGAGAGCCACTTTTTCAGACATGCGAAAACTAAGTGAATCCATCAGGGCATGTCAGAATAAAGGAGCTCTCAATATATCAAAAATCATGCAAAATGGCGACTTCAAACGGCACTGTAACGCAAGGCAAGCGATTTAAAAAAA
>JAQIYI010002085.1:0-10107 GCA_034700265.1 Polyzonium germanicum
TTATATATATATATATATATATATTGTAAACTTCTTGTGTTATTTTCACTCTGTTCATGTAATTATGGTTTTCTGAATTTGTAGAAGCAAAGTGGACCAACCACAGGACATCATTGTTGGCAATCCAACAATCATAAAGATGGTAGTGGGCTTCAATAGGTAACACATTTGTTCGCGATTATTTTTTTGCACGTTGGTTTTGAGTTACTCAATACTTTAAAGCATAATTTATTACTTAGGAGTAGGACAGGACAGGGATCGCTTAGAGAGATTCTGGGCTCATTAGTCAAGCACGTCTTGAACAATAAGGATCTGCACATCAATACGAACCCAGTCGATGTCTACAAGTCATACGTCAACCAACTGGAAACGGACAGTGGAAATACGAGGCATGGCTCAACGTTTTATTTAATTTTTTGTTTGGTTTATTTCCATTTTTATTAATCATTATTGTTTTGATTATTATTATTATTGATTCGCAGTGAGTTGCCTTATAATGTCAGCCAAAATGAAGCCTTGCAACACAAAGAAGTGAGAAATCAGATTGAGGTGTCGGTTGCGAACCTTAAGGAACACACCTTATTGTTCTTCGATGCCATCCTAGGCTCAATCGATAAAATTCCGTAAGTAATTCATTATTTATCTTTATTTTGAGATAAAAAATATACATTACAAGATTTCATGCTTTTTATCATTAACAATTTTTTTATGGTCATTGATTTTGTAGGTACGGCATCTTGTACATGGCAAAAGTTATGAAGATCTGTTTGGAGAAGAAATTTCCACAGGTTCCTGAGAAGGAAATATTAAAAGTAATTCGAATCCATTCCTCCTCACTGGCTGTGGGTTTGAATCCCCGCGAATTCCGCATGGATGTTTGTCTTGTACACACAAGCAAATTGCTTACGTGCGATCCCCGCGCCTCCCATTACATTTTTTTTAAATTAATTTTTTGTGGGCCTAATTGTAGGTCGTTGGAAACCTGCTGTACTATCGCTATATCAATTCGGCGATTGTTGCTCCTGATGCGTTCGATATCGTCGACATTGGAGCCAACGAAAGTCTGACGTCCGTGCAGCGAACGAATTTGGGCTCCATCGCGAAAATATTGCAATTTTCAACCTCAAAGACTGGGGTATTTAAAACATATTGTTTGATTTTAAATGTTGTAATGGAAAATAGAATTTCGTAACGATTAGGGCGGTGTTTAAAAAATCATTTTAATTGTTGTTTGCAAGTTCGACGATGAAAGTCCTCATCTGGTCAGTTTGAATCCGTTCATCATGGAATGTCACGACAAATTTAAGTGAGGGCAAATGAACCACCATGGCCAATTTAAATAGATATTTTTTTAGTTGAATAGAAAATATATTTCCACGAATAAGATAATAAGATTTAAATTTAACCTAATCAAAAATTCTTATTACGGTATTCAGGAAGTTTTTTCTCGATGCCTGCAATGTACCCGACCTGGAGGAACAGTTTAAGGTGGACGAATACACAGAAGCCACCATGGTGGCCAAACCAGTCATTTTCATCAGCCTGCAAGATATCTGCGAAATACATTCGGTATTTTAAAGAATCATTTCTTTTCTGATATGCTGTTTCAATTTCTGGCAATATTTTATTTTATTTTTGTTGGCCTATTAACGTTGTATTACTGGTAATTTTATTTATCTTGAACTAATTTTGTTTTATTAATTTTATTATTTTTGATTGTAATTCTTTCAGCTTTTATTGGAGCATCAAAATGTTGTGGCTCCGGATGCTGACGATCCTCTTCACGAACTTCTGGAAGATTTGGGAAGCAAACCCAGTGTGGAGGCGCTCGTTGGTAGACACTCGCAGTCAATATTTACAATTTTCTGAATGATTTTTTGCATGTGGGATCATTTTTTTATTTCGGGATACTTCTGATTCGATTTTTTTGCTTTTTTAAAACAAACAAAAAGGTGAGAATCCAGAAAATTTGACTTCGCTGCAGATGGCCAAAATCGAGGTTTGTCTATCGTTGTCCAGCAAATTTGAACTTGCCGCAAATTCGAAGGATGCTACGAACAGATTATTTGTCAGGTTCGTATAATCACTGATGCATTTGTGATTGACAAGTACATTTATCGCGCATAATTTGTGATTTCATTTTGTTTGTTTGGTTTCCTAGGACCAAACAGATGATTGTCGATATTATGCACTGCGTGGAGGCAACCAACATCACAGATATGATTAAGTTGAAACCAAAAGAATCTCAAGTTAGTGAATTACTTTCAAAAATATCAAAATCAAAATTCATTTAAATTTATTCATGATACGTTTTGAAATTACTCAGAAAACTTCATACTTTTCGATTGTGGCCGAAAGAAATCTGCACGCGAGTAAACATGGCGGTGAGGATGATGATGATGATGATGATAAGGAAACGATTTCGTATCGAACCCTTTCATACAGTGACAGGTAAGTTCAAAGAGTAGGCCTATGAAAAAGAAATACAGTTTTAGCCTAAAAGATTAGATTTACTCAGTAAGCATATTAAAAACGCATTCTTAATTCAGTAAAACGACATGATTGTCAATTTAACTGTTAATAGTGAAACGTTAGACGACGCCATTGACAAGACAATGCACAATCTCAACATGCTGGAATTGGAAGGATACGTCTCGAGCAAGACCAACTACGAGGAAATTGTGAAGGCTATCGCGCTGGTAATTATTAGTCTTTTCACGCGTCCCTTTGCTCAATGGCTGGAGCATTCCTTTTTTTTTTTAACAAATTTGTTTTAATTTACCGTATAGGAAATTCGCAACCGTCGTAGGTACAGAATTCGTCGTCGTCAAGACTTGGTTCAACTGAGAACGACGCTTGCCAATCTGCAGAAGAAGACCGCGTTCCACGAAGACCAAGTGGATTACTACAATCAGTATCTGAAGCAATGTCTCAATAGCATGATTCCAGGAAGCAAGTAAGTTTTTTTGAATGCGTATGCAAACTGCGCCTTGTTGCGCGGCTTTTTGAAATATAGTTTTCGGTCATTTGGTTGCACGTAACATGGCATCAAATGCTGCTGAGAAAGTTACTTGATTGGAATCTTGGTTTCCTGCTTCAGGGATCCACCATGTCTAATTGATAAATGTCGACGATATGTCTAACGATATAAACTCTCGATCGTAGGAAAGTTCGGCGAGGTGGAGATAAAGCCGATAAGAAGGTCAAGTCGATGTCTTCGAAAAAGTACACGGCTTCTAAACTCCACGAAAAGGGCGTCATCGTTGGCATGGAGGGTCTGGCGCAAAACCAGTAGGTCTTAATACGATTTAAAATGAAAAATAATCAAGATCCGGTCCTTTTGCTTATAAAGATTATAATTTTTGAAAGATTCAAAAACGTATTGTTTGAAATCACTCCGACTGATGTTGCGGGCGTGTTCGTCATCAAGGTCAAGTATATGGGAACAAATTTGTCGATGGTAGAATTGGACATCCAAGTGAGTATACATTTTTTTCCGATTGTAATTGTCTTAGCGAACCAACGACTACTTCGAACTTAATGTATTAATTTCTAATGATTTATTCATTTCTAATTAGTAATTAGTTTTATAATTAATTCCTTGTAATTAGTTTTATAAGCAATTATTTGTAATTAGCTGTGTAATTAATTATTTGTAATTAGTTTTATAATTGCTTATTTGTAATTAGTTTCATAGTTAATTATTTGTAGTTAGTTTTAAAATTAATTATTTGTAATAAGTTTTCTAATTAATTATTTGGAATTAGTTTTATTATTAATCGATTTTTTTAATTACCGGTAGTTCGTTTTTAATTACATAATTCATTTTTTTTTAATGTACATTCATTTTAATTATTTACTGTAATTAGTATAAAACTTAATTGTTCTGCCTCTTTTCGTTTTCTTTCAGGATTTACTGGAGCTGCAATTCGAAGGAATTTCCGTGACCAAATTGTTCGAACGAGCAGAGGTCAACGTCAATCTTCTGCTCTTCTTACTCAACAGAGAGTTTTATGGAAAATCGAGATGAGTTTTTTTTTACTTTGCTTTGATATTCAAGTTCTTTACTTTGATGTTAAATTCTATATCTTGGCCATTATTTATTACCGGTATTAATATTTTATTCAAGAATTCTTACAAACGGCTTATGAACTTAAATGTTACCGTACGCAAAATAAATATATATATTGGTCTACGTAAATTTTGTTGCCAATTTTAATCTTGAATCTTAGAAACTTTCTTCAAGAAAAAATTCTTGGGCGCCAAAAGGGAAACAAGGGCCCTTAAGGCCCAAAAGGTCACGGGCTCTTTGGTCCCTTGGCATTTTATCTCTTGTCTACCTGTCGTCTGTTCTAGCCAAGACTGCTGCCAAGTTATTTTTAAATAATGCCGCCATTTTGTAAGACGTCACGTTCGATAGGTGGCGCTTCCTACCATGCGCCAACTCCCGCAAAGCAACAAGTCGTTCAACATTTCAACGATTTATGATTTTTCGCAGACTGTTTCCAGGTGGAAACAACTCTTGTCGCTTAAAAAAACTAGGCCTACATCCAAACGGTGAAAAAAATAAAAAGTCCTCAGTGAAAGTGAAAGCGAACACAATGGATGGAAAGTTGGAGCAGAAAAAAGTGAAATGAAGACGTAAAATACGTAGGTGCGTTGAATTCTTGTCAAAAATTATAATTTTACAGCTAGGCCTAGGCCTAAAACAACCTGTTGGACCTATGTGCGGCTTCTTGATTTTGATTCTACTTAGTTTGCAAACTTTGTTGGCACAAGTTGGGCGTATCCCGTATTCAGACTAGGCCAACTAGACCAATATCAAGGCTTTGTTTTGAATGTTTTCTGTGTCAAGACAAGCTATAGTAGGTCGCTGCAATTTCTGCTCTGGAAGAAATTCGATCGCAGCTTAATGTCCATGCGTGCGGCGTGCCCGATGATCGGCGCTCCTCCACTTGGTGAGTTAGGCCTAGTGTACACTGTAGGCCTACCTCAACCAGTCCGTCACAAATAATTAGCCGGAAAGCTTGATTCGCATGTCCCCGGACGTGCGAATCAAGCTTTCCGTCGGTTCGCGCGATAAAAATAGACCTACTCTACGCGTAGAGTATTTTTGTCGCGCGACCCGACGGATGCCGCGTGGATGCGCAAGTTACAAACCGATGTACCTTAGGCCTAGTACAAACAAAAGGTAGGCTGCTATGACGTATACTAGGGTACAGATAAATAAATAAGAGGAAACGAAAACCGGCCTTTTGTTTGATAACTCGGCGGGTCGCACGATAAATATATAGAGAGCGGGGAGTGTCTGATCATGCAGGAGCGATTTAATCAGTAGGCCTAGGCCTAGGCCTAGCTACAAAAGTACCTAAAATTTAGAAGTTAAATGATGTGCTATTGCTTGTTGAATTCATGTAAACTAATTATTGAATAGGTTGATCGTCCCAATTAAAAATTTATTTCGATTTTTTCTTACAGGAATTTGACCCTGCGTTTACACTCGGCTGGACGGTTCTCGTAAAACATCTCGTATAGGCCTACAATTAAAAAGTGAGTAAGCTTATAGTGAGTACTGATTATAGGCCTATATAAGCACAGTTATACAAGTGCGATTTGCGGTGCGATTTTTATTTTTTTTTTTTTTCGATGGTTAGCCTATGTTTATTGTGGTAAATTCTGATAGATTTTTGCTGCACTGGACTGAATTGTCCCTCAGCCATTGGGCTGCTACAGTCGAATAATTTTACACGTAATTAATTCTAATCTTATTGAATAGCTATAGGACCCGGCACAATCCCGCATGCTACTGAATTAAGATTCTATTAGACCAGCCAGGCCTACTTTGCTTCTACTCATGGTATAAAGACCTACTCAGGATTCTTAAGAACTCAGTCCAGAAGTGGGCCTCAGTGGCTGTGGGTTCGAACCCCGCGTATACCACATGGATGTTTGTATTGTATTCCCACGCACAAGCAATGAATGGCTTATGTGGGACCCCTCCCACTAAAAAAAAATAATACTAATCGAAAAAAAATTATAATTTCGATGGATACTTTAGATTCCTGGGGCCTAGGCAATTGCATAGTGTGCTTATTCGTCGAGATCACACACATTCCAGTCGCCATATGACTTCTGGTTCCGAGGTTTGAGGCACTGATGGAGGCAGATAGGAAGTCAGTGAAGCAGCTAACGCGGTATTTAGCAACAGTCCGAGATCAAATGTTACATATATTTGCATAGGGCCATACAAACTCAGCTGTTACGTGAATGCGGAATGGGTGTTGAAAATAGTGCTAGATAGTTATAATGTAGTCGTTACCAGCTATAAAATGTTTTCTGTATTCATGATTTAACTGAGAACCTTTTCAGAAAGTAAGAGTACGTCTTTGAATTTCATAACTATTGTTAGTAATGTTCTAGCGCGGCGTTTAACAACACGAGAATTGTACTGCTCTTCAATACGATCATTTTGGTATATTGTAAGTCTTTCTAGGTGCAGGCGTTCTCGAGATATGGTGTGAACAATGTTTGTCCCTATTTAGTGTTTGAAGGCAGGCAATCACTGGAAGCCTAAATATGGTTATCTTAATCTAAGGGCTTCTGCCTGACCCCACTTTGAGGGTAGGCAATCACTGCAAGAATAAAGATGCTTTATCTTATTTGAAAGCTTCTGCCAGTCTTTGCCTGACTTCCCCTTAAGTGCTATAGGGTAAGCAATCACTGATAGCACATGTGTTCAGAAATTTGACAGCTTTAGCCAAGTGAGTTTGTTTACATAGAGCACATGGGCACATAAATTTCCAAGAATTAATTTACATGTCCAAAGTTCAATGACGTCAGTGATTGCCAACCCATTGTTGTTATGCAAATTAGGACATTACGTATTGCTTCTAACCGAGTTTCGAATTCATGATCGTTACTAACTTGGCCAACTGATACCAGTCACTACGTCCGTTATAACATCAATAATTCCGATATTCTTAAACGGTTAAAACCATAATACCGGGTGTTATATTATATATAATAAATTTTTCATTACAGGTTTACCAAAGTTGTTGCGTGCTAGTTAGTACAGTATAATTAGAACTCTGCTACTACAAGTTGATAAAGCTCAAATCTCAACATTGGGCCAGGGATCAACAGGACTGAAAATCGATATCTGGATAAGTCTTCAAGTTGGGGGATAGTGCAGTGGCTTGGTTGAGCCATAATCAGTCAACAGTGGCACTCTCGTCAATCGAAGAAGAGTTGAAAAAACCTCATAATCAATGTTTTTCAAAAAGTGGTGAAAAACGTTACAATTTAATCAAATATGGTCAAAATCAGCCAAACATTGCGAAAAAAAATCCTCGCTCGCTTCACTCGCTCAGCCAATATCTTGACTTTGTATTTTCTAACAAAGATTGTTTTAAATGGCGAGGTGGGGGAGGGGTACAGAAAATGTTATCCCCCTCCCCCCCCCCCCAGAGACAGGTCCTGGATCAGCGACTGCCTCATGGGCTCAACCGATTTTGCCCTGGGCCCCCAAAAGTCTCTGTGCGGCCCTGCAAGGTGTTACGGTAGCCCATGAAAGCCACGAGATTATCGAAATTGTACTTACAGAAAATCTTCAACGTTTTTTATATTGTAATATTATGTTTAGTTGAATATATGATTGAAATGCGCCATGAGTATTTGCGTACGCTGTGTAGATGTTGTGCAATATGATGCTAAGCGTTTCCTCAAGTGTAAATTTGTCTTCAAAAATATCTACAATAAATAACTTAAATTGGAAGCCACGCAAAGGAAATAAAGCTATTAATTCCTACATATGAAGAGACTTTAAACTAGTTATTTGAAAAAAATAAACAAATAAAAGGAAAGACAACAGATTTCAATTTAGTTCCTAGAATCAAATGTACCAGTATAAAAACAAAAAAACGAGGAAATTTATATTATAAGTTCTAACTAGAAACATTTATTATATACTGTATATGTTTTTTTTTTTTCGCTATAAGCTTATAATTGTAAATGTGAGTGTCAGTACTTTTTATAACAATGTACTGGTATCTACTTTGATCTTCAACATAGACAAGTTTCTTCTTTCTTGTCTCAATCGGAAAAACCACCACCAACAACAAACTATTTTACCCAGACTGAGGCAAATAACTTTGATGGTGACCAGAGCGGAGCTGGAAACTATTTTAGCGGCGATACGCGCCAACAGTATTTTTTTTTTAGTTTAGCGGGATGTGAATTTCAAATCGTCTAATAGGCTTTATCCTAGTCGTATTTACGTGGGTCCATAGTGCCGGAATAGCGCATAAGTGCGTACACAGGCGAAAATGTTTCCGGAATTTTTCTATAGAGGACAAGAAGAGACAGATTTTTAAGGAGATGAAAGTTTTACGGACGGAGGAGGGAGACTGGTGGACTATAGCGTTTTCCAATAGCGTTTTTTGCGGCAGATATTCTATTTTCCTAACACGCGCATATGTGTGTGTGTGTACGTCTGTCTGCGTGTCTGTCTATTCAATTCTATTCCATTCCGACCCATTCGAAAAGTGGCGCAGCAAAGCACTTGCAGTTTGCTAAGTTATTGCGCAAACCATAGGAAACCAAAGATAAAGTCGAACTATAGACAGTGCATGAAGTCTTTCTAGCCGACCCATGTAGTGAGAACTGCATCCCACATAAACACGAGAAAGGCTTATACTGGGTTTTGAAAACTAATTCAGCTACATTACTTAAAACAAGAAAAACACACTCATACATGTACACGAGATCCAAACCAAATAATGGAAAACAATTTCCTACTGCGAAAGTTTGCTATGATAAAATTGACTGCCGAAACAACTTTTGGCCGCTATCCAAAATCATCTGGTGTAGTCATAATACACTAGCTACACAGTTTTCCTAACAAGACTGGTTAACAATTTTGAGATTTGGTTTTATAATCTTATATTTTTTTTTCATAATTTCTCTTTTAGCTCTAAAATGATTATTTTTATCGAGATCTGTTATCCATAGAATTTCGGATGGCTCATCAGTTGTTCGATGCTCGATGACGTCATCTTGCTGGAATCTCATGTCCGGTTGCGCAGATTGCACAAATCGACAATTCCACTTAGGCCTAAATGTGTTGGCCGCCCTCGTTAGCAAGAGCTTCAAAGTAATGCCTTTACCCCCGCTCTCCCCCCCCCACGCCAAGTTCTAACCCTGTCAACAGGCCCACCCAAAACTAATGGGGGACGTGGGGGAGGGATTTCCTCGCCCCCTATGAATCGCCGAAATAGGGCCACATTTTTACCAATAGTGTGATGAACTCAAGGTTGGAGAGAAGTCTACACGCGACTTAGGGGGGATCAAATACTCCTGTATGGAGGAAAGGCCGACTCAGGTGTATGAGATTGAAGAAAAACAAAGAGGTTTATTCAGTAAACGTACACTGAATAAGGTACTGTGAGAATCGGTTTCGGGTGTTTGCGGATCTTTGGTTGTGTCCGACATTTTGTTTTAACACTGCGTTCTGCTAGAACGATTTTCAATGTTCAGGACACTTTGCAATGAATTGCGATTGCGATTGTTCGATATTAGGCCTATTGCGATGTTGCGATACTGTTCAATGAATCACAACGACCACGTTGTAACTTGAGAAATAACTATTTAATGTAAGATGAATTAAAAACAGTTGTTACAAAACGCGACTGAATTGTTGAATTGTAAATAAAGAGTTAAATGTTATGTTCTGTTAGAACATAATTGACGATAAAAACGAAATAAAACGGAATTTAAAACGATTAAAACGAAAAACGAGTGCGCGATAGTTTTTGCGACTTGCTTGTACGATGACGATTCGATTCTCTGCAATGCGGCGAAAAATTTGTTGTAAACAGGATGCGATGACGTGTGCGCGCGATGACATAGGGGAGAGCTAGCGTGTGTCAATGAGGTGCTGCCCACTGGTGGTGAAGCTCGATGCTCACAGTACAATATGGCTGACTATTACTATAGGGGCTAAAGCAAGAGCAACTGCTCAGGGCAAAAGCGGAAGAGTGGCTAGGTCAAGCCGGGTCACTATCCGGCTAGCCTAGCCAAGGTAATCAAGGTTAGGGTTAAACACGCTAG
>JAQIYI010002086.1:0-10104 GCA_034700265.1 Polyzonium germanicum
TATCTCTTATCTATATCTAGATACAATAATTTACTGTATCTTTGTTTTAATCTAGATACTCCTTTTGCCTTGTATCTTATTTTTGTCTAGATACAAAAAAAAAGTATCTTACCCAACACTGCCTGCAATTGATTTTCATAATTTTATATGTTCGTCGAGACATTGATCTTCTTGTCCGTTGTCCGTCGCGTAGTTGGTGTTGCGAGACAACGATTTAATTGCTCTGCCAAAAGAAATTGGTGAATTGGCTCGACTTCGAGAATTGCATCTGCAGGGTAATCGTCTCACCATTTTGCCTCCTGAACTCGGTATGTTCATTTCATTTCCTATTTTTAAAAAACACAAGTTCCTTGATTTGCCCTTAAATGTTGATTCTAATCTTTTGGCACGAAATTCCTTTATTTTTATTAAATCTTTTGTTAATTTTTTTTTTTACTTGGCTGGACCAAGTGCATGCTTGAATTTTCAAAATTCATCTTTAACAGGCTGCCAAAATGGCTGCGTTTTTTTTTTCCTTTAAAGGTCTGTCTAGTTAATAGATTTGTACACACTTTAACTCCTGACATAATGCGTAATGCTAATACAGACAATTGATTATGTAGCGTTGACTTAGTTTTCATAATTGAAATTTAAATTAAGTTAATTACACTTAAATCGTTGTTGAAGGTAATTTGGATCTGATCGGTCCAAAACAATTGCTGAAATTGGAGAACAACCCTTGGACACCTCCGATTGCCGACCAACTTCAGGTCGGACCATCGCATGTTATCGATTTCGTCCGCTCAGAAACCTACAAATAGTGAGTTAACATCATTTGATTTGGTTTAAAAAATTTTATTATCCTAGTTTTTTTTTTTTTGGAATTTTTGTTTTTATTACTGTGTAATTTTGACGCGTGTTTAAATAGTTTACACGGTCGTTACGTCGCCGCTGGAGCACAGCCGCCACCGAAAACCAACGACAAGACTAAGAAGTTGAGCCGCAAACGCGATCACAATTAAAAGTTTAAATGAGGAAAAATCAAAATTAGCATAAATCCCTATATTATAAATTTTTTATACCTTAAAATGTTTACATTTTGGCCAAACAGTTGAATGATTTATAAATATTCTTAGCGTCACAAAATTGTATAGAAAATATTATTACAAGTGGGCAGACCTAACCTACATGTATATAATATTTTGACACTTAGAGAAATAGGTTTTATTGAATAGTTATTTAATTCTGAATTATTTAACGTTTTATTAGATGTAAACGGAGTGGCCGAGTACTTTTCGTACTCCCGCTTGACCGAACATGTTCGAAGTTCGAACGTATCACGTTTCATGAAAGTCACTTAATTCTCATTAATTTGAAAATTGTAAAATTTTATTAATCTTATGTTATGCATTTTATAATTATTTAATATTTTTATTATTATTAGGCTAGTAGCATGTAATGCAAATATATCATAGTCCGAGTGAGTGTAGCACCTAGGATAACATAATGAGCATCCTAAAAGTTCACGCATGAAGGGAATGTTCAGGGTCTATCGCATGTGACGCGTGCAAGGATTATCATGTCTTATCATTAGGCCAGTGACTAGAGCTTTTCTTGTATACATCAAGAGTAACACAAAGGTACACATACGTATTTTTTGTGACAATTTTCAAGTAAATTTCTTCATCGATTGCACGTACATTCTCGAGATTCATGGTGCGATCTCGAGAATGAACGTGCGATCGATAATGGGAATTCAATCGAAACTCTCACGTACAGCACGCCGACTTGAATAAGACGAACTCGAGATTTTGGCTACCGGTACTACTAATACGGACATTAATGTTAATTTTATTCCACGTGCTTCTATTGTGCACCTGAGATGTTATTAAAATCCTTCCCTCGCTCAGACAATTAACTCTTCTGTGCCTTTGCACGTAATACTAGAAATGTCCAAGCGAGAGTAACACGTGACATAACTACATAAAAACGTTAAAGATTATAATTATTGGAAATCGATCACCTACAAATGGAGCCGACATAACCTTCAGAATAAGTAAACGCAATGAGAACACAATTAATTATCGCCATTAATTAACGCCCACCTTATGTCGACAAACTGTAGGTAGGGGGGGAAGAAAAAACATAGACGCATGTGCCTTTTGAGTCCTTTGCTCTCTAGGAGAATTAATCATTTTATGTGAAAATGACAAAAGTTTGATTTTGTAATTGTCTGTGTTGTCAACAGCGCTACGTGTGGACCCCACGCGATGGCATGGCCTAATCTTGAAACCCAATTTTTCTTATCGTGTTGTCACTGCCATTGAAAACGTCAAATAAAAAATGAGCAGATACGCTTAAATCAAACCGAGATTTCAAAGATAAAAAACGTGCATTTCTGAATTTTCTATTTGAGTTACATTCGAGACGGCAAAAATTTAAAAATAAAGATGGCGCACGATTTTGCGTTGGCACTTTTGATCGCTCTAGTCACATTTTGGCCCAAATTCTCATCGTGCTACGTGTGCAATGACGATTTCTGCACCAAAAGTGGTTGCAAGACGCCGACAAATTGCGACGGTGGCCGCTGGATCAAGGAAGGTGGACTGTGCAGTTGCTGTGATCTCTGCGTCAAGTCCCTTGGTAGTCAAGTAACTTAATTTACTCAAACTCGCACAATATGATTGGTTAATTTAGGTGTTCATAATCATACTATAGGTGAAAACCAGCCCTGTAATACTAGAGGTGAAAATGGATTTCCGAATGCAGAATGTGGTGCCGGTTTGGCCTGCGATGCGAAAAAGAAAATGTGTCTTCCCAGTGAGAATTTTGATTTATTTTAACTTAATTTTGATTTGTTTATTTATTCTAATTTGGGTTCTTATATTTGGCAGGAAATTCGAGATGCATTTTAGATCGGCAAGAGTACGACAGGCTGCGACGCGCTGGAAGTATGATGATTGGACGACTCCGACCTCAGTGTGATTATATGGGTGACTACGTAGGACCTCAATGTATTACCGGCATTGCGTAAATACTCGCTTTCTTCAAAGCATTATTTTTATATTTCAAATAGGCTAGCTTTTTGTTTTTCTAGATTTTTGAATTAAAAAGAAATCAAATCTTGATTGCATAATTGTTGTACTGGTGCGGTATTTAAAAAATTTTAAATCCATAATTTTCCATTTTAAATGCACAATTTTCTATTTGAAGTGTTTAATGCATAACTTTCTATTTTTAAATCGGCCTATTTAAACTAACAAAACTATTTTTGTACGGTACATATTTAAAATAACAAAGAGTAATTTGTCAACATTTTCAATTTTTCGATCGCAATTCTGAAAGAGGTTTTTTCTCCGCTTGACTTGCGTCATTAAATATCGTGGCCATCAATGGTCCATTGGACCATTAAAGTTTTAAGTAGGCACCACTGGTACAACAATTATGCAACCATTTGTCCATATTACCAAGTTACATAAGTGCATTTATCCACTGTACGTCATCTACCTGTATTATTTTAAGATGAATATAATTTTACAACTTATATTTGTCAGATGTTTCTGCGTAGACGAAAACGGGGAGCGTATTTTTGGCTCCTCTCCTTATACAAAGGCCAGCTCGATCAACTGTGGTGAGGCACTAAAGGTTGGAATCCCTATGAGCAAAAAGGAAAACTTGAACGCGACTTGAGACAGTCTCAAGTTGCGGTCAATTTCTCCTTAAACTCTTTAAGGATATCAAAAGCAAGTCAATCATCGACATAACACATAAATTTATTTTTAAACTTCCCGAAACAACAACGACAGGTTGCAGTCGAGCGGCAAAACGACTAGGAGATCGTTTCGCGAAAATGCGATCATCCGTAAACGTTTCTGTTGTTTTCTCGTCACCTCGAGGCGACGTCGACTCTGAGATGGGCTTCCAAACACTGCCGCCATTCGCTCATTGCATGCCCGACGGACGCTACGATGGGCTGCAGTGCGTCGGTGAGACGTGCTTCTGTATCGACGACCGAGGCGAGCTTCTTCAAAACGAAATGGTCAACGTCAACGTAAAGTCCATCATGTTGTGCTGTGAGTCGACATTTTTTTTAGGGCGTTTTCAACATGCGCATGGACATACCGAGTTATTGAAAAGGCATCTATATTTTGAACTGTAATATATCTTCAAGTATTAATTAGACTACAATTGTATTTGGAAATTTCTTTGTTTATACATTTCGTCATGCCGTTTTAGAATATTTAATCAAAAACACAGGAAAACGAAATCGGAACGCAAAAAACTAAAACGATACTTGTCTAGATGTAACTTTACTTTTTGAACACTCGTATGTCTGTGGATAATTGAAACGGATTTTTTTTCAATGGATATATTATGCAGACGATCCGTCGTATCACGATGAATCGTACTATCGAGCCTGCGAACTGGAATTGCAGTTGGCATCTGCTGATGCACTCAAGGTCTCGTCAAAAGGAAATAGGCTCGTGGGTGCTGATCCGCCACGCTGTGACTTGGACGGCACCTACGCTCCTGTGCAGTGTCAGAACGATAGGTGAGTTACAAATTGGCAACTAACAAAAGTTTTTAAGAAATAAAACATGATTCCCATATTTAGGATATAATTATTCTTTCAATTTGACGTGGTTTTTTTTAAAGATGCTATTGCGTTCATACTAATGGCTCTCGAATTGAACAGTACGAATCGTCACGTTACAACGACGTCATACGTGCGAATTGCTGTGAGTTAATTTTCACAAAATAGGAAATACATTGTAATGCTTTATAAAGTCATTACATTGAATTGACTCAAACCTCATGTTTCATAATATAATTTACTTTTGAAATTATTTATTTTTGAAATACATGTATAAAGTAATAGATCATTTTATTGCATCGCATATTTTGATTCATTTGGGAATTATATTTATCCTCAGGGCGGCAACGCAAAGGACGCGACATTATCGATAAAAAGCGATTCTAATTAAATTCACATAAATTGACGTGTATTTTTCTCCTGAGATTTTTAATTATTTTTTGCCAGATTGCGCTCGCGACAAGCTGTTTGTCATGGATCCAATTCTGGCAGTCCAGATGAAATGTTTAAAGAACGGAAACTATGCTCCAGTTCAGTGCCAAGGATCTCTGTGCTTCTGCGTCGACCAGTTTGGACTTCAAATTGGACCGGAAGTGGATGCGGCCGATGCCGACTCACTCGACTGTACATTGTAAATGTGCAAAACAGCCGACTAGATGGGGCGGAGGTACCGTAATTAAACAATTCGTTTTAATTCTTTGATTTTCTCGTGATTGTCAGATCAAGATCTGCCATGCGGGCGGAAACGAAAGGTCGCTATAAAAGAGTAGAATGCGTGCTATTGGGCGTGGTTAGTGCTTTAGCCGGTAATGCGCCAATAAGGTGTCGCCATGGTAACACTAATTGCGCCAGCTTTTCGGCTTGTTAACTAAAGCACTAGCCACGCGCAAACTCACACTCTTTTGTCGCGGCGACCTTGCGTTTTCGCGCCCTAAATTAGTTCGTAAGGTTGTGATTTTTGGATTTTTCTAAACTTACAATAAAGTTACAATTTATTATTTCCAGCCATTGATTCAACAACCTATTATTGACCTCCGTCTATAAATTCTTTGCATCAATCAATATTCCAAGTTGCATTATTTGTATTGCTCAAATGAATTTATTTCAATAATAAAAATATGCAACTTGCATTCGGACTCCAGAATTCATGGTCTTCTATAATTGTCCTGACCATCTAAGCGAGCCTTTCGGATGTCATCTTACAATTGAGATAGTCTAGCTCGGGTGTTAATGACATTGATTACTGATAGTTTAATAATAGTGTAGAATAAATTATTAATCTTTGGTTTTTCCTTCATGCTACAATTTTGATTAGTAGTGATATCACTATCGCAACATAACATCCGTCATAGTTTATTAAAAGTTCCACATTTGTTTCTGATCAAATTATAATAAGCCTAAAATAGTGTTTTTATACCGTATTAAACTGAATCTCGGAAACCAAACCATGATGCTAAACTAGTTTTAAAAAGTAGTTTAATGAAGTGCCTAATTAAAAAAGTTTAATTTCCGCGAGGCTCTTGTCAAAATCGATAATGGTCTTGGACTAATATCGAAATATCGATGATTGCTGAATCGTAAGTGTATCGATGCCTCGGCGAAATGGCGGAAAAATAATGTGCTCGGCATAATTTGTCATTATTGTTGTTAGTTTCCTTGAATCTTTTGTGCGTAAATATGTGGAAATATCGAAGAATTTTTGTAGCTGAAGTTGGTGAGTGTGATTTGCATAAATTAGCGAAATTTCATTCTGTTTCTGTGCTTGGAGCGAGAATCCAAGGTTCGAAAACATGAAGGCGAATTATTTAGGCCTAGGCCTACGCTTAGGCCTAATTATTTTGACAATTTCTGGTCCATAGTGTTAAGGAATTAGCAAAAGGCTTGAAGTACATTAACACCAGTATTACCACCTATTTTTACCTCTTCTTACACAATATGCGGCCTTTGGTCAGATGTATGCCTACCCGTATCGTAGGCCTACATTTAGCCCTACTGCGTACTTCAATACCTAGACCTACATTGTGCGTCAGGATTTCAAATCATCAAACCAAACCTCAAAAAATTGTCTGGTCAAAGACTCATGCTCCCCAATGCCCGTGGGACCATGACCCATGACCAGTTGTTACGCAACTGATACGACTATCCTAATCTACGTGGCCAAAGCCCTCCCTCACCTCCCGCGTCATATGCTAACAAGCATATGCTTTTCAAGCTCATTTTTTCACTGTTCTTAGGCCTGCTTGTTAGCCTGTTGGGTGTATAATCTCGGTCTGAATCTTTTTATAGTTTATTTATGTCCTGTTATTATCACATCTTGCCTGGATGCCTTCATGAAGGTGAGTTCCAGTTGTTGTGTTGGGGGGGGGGGAAGCTAGCTAGGCCTATAGGGCGACGTAATTATATAGTTTTTGGATTATCCTAGATTTAGATTAGAGAGGGGGGGGGGAGCTAATTCTTCGGTCTGTCGCCCTATACAGATGCTCATGCTTGGCCATTGTCACGGCCTTCCATCGAGCTTATCTCCGTTGTCTATCCAATGTGTCTGTCAGCCGAAAGTATCCATAGGTAGGCCTACGTCGATGAGTACCATGACCCAAGACCATTTTACGGGCCCTATATTTTATGTTGGCAACTTGGCAAGACTGCATCATGTTTTTGCTCTCCTCGGCTTAATGAGCTTGGACGTTTCGTCTGTGAAGTTAATTCTTTTGCAAGGTTCGTTAATTAACCATTCACGCTAAGCGAGAATAGTTACATGTAAAGTAATGATGATGATGATGTTGTTTTTCGTCCCCGACTGTTATCCATATTGGATTGGATGTCAACTGTGCGTAGGCCTACATGGTATCAGATGCCTGCAAGTCTTTACTCCAGGCTTTTCGGCGTTGAATTCAGCGGGTGAACCGGGAGTAAATTCTCCCTCGGTGAGAAATTTGAAAATTCCCCCTTAGGCCTAACATTTTCATGTGTATACATGGTACTTGAATATGCCTACGGTAACTTAAAAAAATATCGCTTAAAAATTTTCAAAAATAACCCTTTTAGACGGGAATAGACAACAAGTTAGACTTTTTAATTTTAGGCTTTTCAGATCAGTTTATCTTTAAAGAGAATATTTTTTTGTAATTTTAGATTTTATTTAGAATAATCTCAACTACCTTTCAATTCCGGTAAAGGATATGTGCTTCTTCAAGATGCGCCACGTGATACTCTGTAGTGTTTCACGTGACAAGCGTCATGCGTTTCGATGATAGACCTTAATGCAATAAAACCCGGGGATATGGGTACTCTAAATTCAAAATGGCGCCTCCGATGAGATAAGTTGATTGTTCGTTTGTCTGAGCGCAGAAAATGTAAAGAACACTATAACATAAAATTATTATCGTCGATTATCGTAGAATAAGGTGCTTTATCGAACAAACGGAGACTTTTTGCTTTGATAATCGGTGTCGTTTCCCCTTTAATGTCCTCTGCTGCTAGTAATTTTGTCCAGGAGTTGATTAAAAAGGAACAAGATTTCAATGATGCTGCATGCAATTGCGTTAAAAAAACACAGATTTTTTAATCCATCTTCAGCATTTTGAACTCAAGTAACCAAGGTTCTCATAATTTGTTCCACGGTTAGCAACATTTAGCAATCCAACTACTTTAAAAAGAATTAGATTAGCAAAGAAAAAGTCAACTCGTCATAAAGGCGGATTAGGAGTGATGCTAGAACATAAAACAAAGACAGGCCTAGATCTCCGCGTATGTAGGTTCACCTTATTTTTTATTTTATTTTTGCCGCATTCTCGCCACTTTAAGAAGAATTGGGCAACACTATAGGCTGTTGCCAGAGAAAAACAAACAAGACGCGCAGCCACGTGCCCTCGTATGTTTAAATGTGCATTCTGCGCAAGTTGAATAATTTATACGGAAGTGTGACCCAGTAAGGTGTGCGTTTTAGTGCTTACTTGTATTCTCGGTTGGGTCCTCTAGCCGTCTTAAAATTCGCTCCTTAATAAAGATTTATCTCTGCGTCGAAGGCGCATTACGTCGGTGCACTCCCCTCCCTACCCTTCCATTCGTGCCTGCCCACCTCCCTCTCCCGTACATATTGAGGCACCCTCCCACACACACAGATTGTCTCTCTCTTTGGAATCTGCCACCTCCAGAATAAATCATTCTCTTTTGTTGGAATGATTTATGGGATCTCATCTTCCTGCAGGAAGGAGTCTTATATCATTTGGCAGGTGTTGTGATGCATGACGTAGCCGACGTGCGTACGCGCGCGGCAGGCCCACAAAGTTACAAACACACAAAAAGCAGAATCAAGAAAGCAAAAAAAAGTGCACCGTTGGGGGTCTCCATTTCTAAGCTTGTAAATAAATAGCAAATGCACTTATACGCCTACCTAAACTATAGACTGTAGGCCAATATACCTATAGATATCAATGTATACAATGTACATTGCACAGCATGTAACCGTTAAGTTTTCCATATCCAAAATATGCAAACAAGTAGATAAATATATGTACTCGTATGAATGTACAGTACGTTGACTCACTCTCTACATACAGTATATAATGAAGGAATAGGAATTAGTCAAATGTAATTTAATAAATTAATAAATGTAAACTTTCATGGCAATGGTTTTGACGATCTGTTTGACGTTTTTTTTTGTATAAGCTTATTTGATTTTATTTATTATTTTAACTAAGAAAAAATTAAAAAAAATTAAATTCAAAGAAAAACGCATTTTTTTTTTTTTACTCAGTTTACTGGATATAGTATTTTCTCGCAATTTATGTTACATGATGTTTCAGAGCGTTGAGCTTCTGGAAAAAATCTGGAGCGCCATCTATTGGGCTCTTTGTAAACTGCGTTTCGTACCTCACGGCGATCGCATGACGCAAGGGAAATGTCTACAGTCTGACAAGGTTTCGTGCCATAATTGATTCCGTCATCTGCTGGTTCAGATGTAATTATTTGCTTGTTTAAACGAGTGTTACTGGAGAACGGATCAACTCGTTTTGAAAATTTTTGTGAAAGAGGTTCCAGAAATTAATTAAAGGGGAAGCGGCACCGATTTTCAAAGCAAATACTCACCGTTCTTTCGACGAATCCTTATTCGACGAGATGCCACGGTAATATTTTTATTTTATCTAAGTTCTTTTCATTTTCTACGCTGAAACAAACGCCCTATCAACTTCTTTTACGGTAGGCGCCATTTTGAATCAAGGGGAGCTAAATGCGTCCGATTTATTTCAAGTGAGGCCTACGATCGAAGGTACATAACGTTTTTCACGTCAGACGCCAGAGAGTGGCAGGTGGGACGTTACAGAGTGTCACGTGGCTCACATCGATCGCACCGGAAGTGAGGGGCGCCCTCATATTCTTCAAAATAATATAGTTTGAAAAACATAAAACTAAAAAAAATCCAAATTTTTGTGGCCTCCGTTTTAAGTTTGGAGGAAAATTGAGTTTAATTTATTCAGATTTTTCAAACAGTTCCTGAAACGCGTTGTAAGTAGACTGAAATAAAAAAGAAA
>JAQIYI010002087.1:0-10103 GCA_034700265.1 Polyzonium germanicum
AATTAAAAATGAAAATTTTAAAATTAAAAATGAAAATTTTAAAATTAAATATTAACAATTATAATTTTAAAATTAAAAATTAAAATTAAAAACTAAAATTAAAAATTAAAATTTTAAAATTAAAAATTAAAATTTTAAGATTAAAATTTTAAACACGGTATTTAAAATTAAAATTTTAAGATTAAAATTTTAAACACGGTATTTAAAATTAAAACGCGCAAATTGTACATTTTAGCGCATCCTGCGCTGGCATTATGGCGCAGGATTCAGGATAAAGTTTGAGATCCATTATTGGGGAAGTATTGGTGGCAACCCTAATACACATTTTATTCGTTGTGGTTGCACGCACGGTGCAAACATGGCTTTTTTTACCAGCGTAGGCCTACTGAATAATAATAATTAGTATTTTTGATAGATCTTTACAGCATTTGCCTAGTATCCCTCTGTTACACAGACATCATGTCTGAAGGCCTTATTCGTGTGTTCGGCATTCACGTGTCGTTTTCTCTCGTCATGTCACCACGAAATAATGGATGCTGGAACCCGCTTTATTTCTAAACTGCTGGCCATTGCTATAAGACCTACTGGGGCCTATTTGACGAATGTTTTACGTCTGCAATCTCTCCATATTTATTCTCGGAGGCTGCTTTTTTGTTCTTTTCGTCTTATATACAGTAGCCTATAACATACTTATGTCATTTATGCAACGATATTGAGTGGTTTTTTGTGTACACACAATATCGCTTTCGTGGCTTTACATGTCGCCAAGTCTTCAGTGCGATTTCATGCGTGCGACCGCGACGTCGACCGACCAGATCATTTTTATGAAGGGGACGCAGACGACATCCGCACATTAAAATCTATGTTCGACCCATATCGGAGGCGCCAACCTCGAACTTTCTGGCACGGAGTCCTTGCATTCGATTAGAAAGTAAATTTATCTAGGAGATGGCGGCGGCTTAGGCGGCTACTTGATGCCATTGAGCCTATCTACGATCCGAAACAGAGTAACTGCCTTTGAAAGGCCTAACTATTAGGAAAAATGCAGATATAGGCCTATAAGATAGATGATATTTTCAGGGAATTTTAAGCTTTTTAAAGGAACTGTAGGCCTATCATTCCAAATGAATTTTTGTTTTCAAATAATTTTATTTTCAAATGGTTTTTTTAAAAGCGGAATTAAGCCATAAGAAGTTTTATTTTTTTAGGTTTAGGTTTTTAAATCACTTTATTTTTAAACATAATATTTTTGTAGTTTAAGATTATTTTTTGCAATCAAAATGCTTTTTTTTTCCCAATAAAAATGCTTTTCTTTCAATAAAAACGCTTTTGTGCAATAAAAATGCGTTTTTTCCTTTAAAAATGCCTTTTTGAAACAAAATGGTGTTTTTTGCAATAAAAATGTTTTTTTTTTGTACGGTAATAAAAATGCTTTCTTTATTCATTAAAAATGCTTATTTTTTTAGCATTTATTTGAAATAATATATATTTTAATCACCATTTTTTGTACCTTTTTCCACAATTCTGCACCGTTTTTGCACATTTTTTCTAAAATTCTGCACCGTTTTTGCACCTTTTTGCAAAATTCTACACCGTATTTCGCACCTTTTTCTAAAATTCTGCACCTTTGTGCGTTTTCTTTTTGCGCCTTTTTATCCGGTCCTTACCGATTGCACTTACCAACTACATGATGTACGAGACCCCGACGTATAACGCGATGCATTATTCGTCGCTTCATGACGTTAAATGTTAAACAACAAAGTCCTAGAGTCCAAATTGTGGAGGAGTTTTGATTGCCAATTAAATCTGAAATTAATCCGAGATACTGTAAGTCACAAGGGGAACAAATATAGCCATGCTCAAAAATAGCTTCATTGCTCACATTTTGGTCTACAATACTTGCAGGGCCTATTGTATTTATGATTATGATGATGATCCTGTTACAATCGCCAGACCGTTGAAGGCATTTCAAAATTTATTTTTTCCGATCAACATTAAAACGCCCGACTCAATTAGGCCCGCGTTGTCCATCGAGTGCATGTGTAGGCCTAATGCCCAAAGATAAAAGAGAACTAGAGAGAATGCGATAGCAAACCATTGTATTAGGGCCTGGCTGTATGTATGTAAAGTGTGTTTGATTTGCACTCAAAAATGTCGATTGACTCCGCGTCAACACTTACAGCTCTAGGTCTAGGCTACTCATGTAGCCGGTGTCGTTTTACAAGCCACAAATGTAGCCCAAAGCGCTCTTAACAGCATTCCACATGAGGAAACCAAAAAAGTAGGCCTAAACATGTCCTGCTGTAGTCCTACATCGTGACCCAGTGTAGAGTACTGTAGACACACGGCATATTGTCAGTGGGGTGGCGGAACGATTTTTGACCAAGGTTGGCAAATTTCCGAAGCCTTAGCTCACTTCCCCCCCCCCCCCTATTATTTCCCTAAAATAAACTTAGGCCTAATAAATATAGGCCTAGTCAAAAGAAATTCAAAAATTGTCGAAAAAAAAGCATCAAAATTAATAAACTAAAACTAAACCAACTAAAAAAATTATGTGAAATTCGTCGGTATTTGATCTAAAATAGGCAAAATTTCATAAAAAGATTTCCATCGCGAAGAAACATAGGCCCGAATGGTCACGTGACCATCGCGAACGCCAGCGAATAGCCGCGAATTTCTTGGCGAACGCCAGCGAACATTCGCGGCGAACGCCAACGAGTTCGCTGCTGTTCGCGGAAAGGTCACCAACTTGAACTTTTGCCTCGTGCCTACTTCCGCCGCAGCTTCTGCAGCCAATCAAAACAGCGGATTTTTTTCAGGGCATATCAGCTGGTGTTTTCCCCGGGCAATTTGCCTGCAGATAGCAGGAAATGACATCATAGTTCGCTGGCCAGTTCGCGTCCCATTTGAAATGGTTATTCGCGGCATGACGTCAAAATTCGCGATGTGACGTCAAAATTCGCTGGAGTTAGCCGCGAATTTCGCTACAGTTCGCTGCAGTTCGCCCATGTGGAACCACCTTTACTCGTACAATGTATTATAAATTCTCGACTAACTAACATAGGCCTACTTTAATAAGTTTTATCTGAGTCCCCCTCCCCCCCCCTTTTTTCTAAAATCCTGGATACGGCACTGGCTAAAATTCGTAGGCTAAGCATGAAATCATCCAAGTGGGCCTACGTAAATCTCATTTACGCCTGCTTGGCCGACGCCCTAAAAAGATATCTGTTTGAATTATTTCACCAAAATTGAGTCTAATCGAACTGCCTATTTTCATTAATTCCCGCCGATCGAGAACTGCTGGCCAGCTTATAATTGGTTTAGGACCTCCTAGTTTTAGTTTTAATGAGTTTCGCGGTAGCAGTTAAGCCTGCAGCGATATAAGTGCATGGGGCGCTTTTGTCCCACACACACACACTAGGCCTACATGTATAAGAAGGCCTAACTAATTACATTAGGCTATGGGAACTTAATTATCATTGTAGGCCTACTGAGAATCGGCCGAGATGGATATATAGTCTCGGCTAGGCTTATTTGCAACGCAGTGAATCATCATCGTCTAAATGCAACCTCGGCTAAGCTTCCCCCCCCCTCCCCCCTCAGCGCTGGATTAGTAGGCCTATTCCCCTCCCCATTCGCCATCTTTTTTTGTCTCTTGTTGCCAGGCTATTCATCGACACCATTTGGGGCTTTTGAACATTTTTTTCTTTTTTTTTCCTGTAGGCCTACAGGCTTTTTAGGATGGGGTTTTTTTTTAATAAATCTGCAGTCCGTTAGGTCTATTTCTCATTAGTCCTTAGAATAATCAACTGTTAATGGCCTAAGCCTATTTTGGGCTTTCAACTTAACTTGCCATATGCCTTTTTTTCTAACAAAAAAAAATGATTTAAAATAGGCCTAGATTGGTAAAAAGTGTTTTTTTTATAAAAAAATATGCAATTAATCGATTTGATGTTTGATCCCCCCTCATAAACCCCGCGCGCGCTACATATCTAGATATCGACTATCGATTCGCCTCGAGGCGCTTGATTGCGGTTTCCGCCACAAGATGTCGCCACCTAACTCGTCGCGCTAACAAAGACCCGGCGCGGCCATTTTGCATTTCAAACGATCCTCAATCTTTTATCATCATCGCCCGAATGGATTTTAATTTTGGAAAAAAAAAAAATTTTTTTTTCACAACAAAATTTTATTTTTAAAACTATTCGCCGTTTCTCTAAGTTATTGTTGTTCAAGTTCTTTTCTTCTCATTGGCGGAATGCTGGGACTAAAGAAAGCAAAAAAAAAAAAATAGAAATAAAAATAAAACTTATGTTTTCGGAAATCTATGGAATGTGGGTTCCCTCCCCGAAAACCAGTATTTTCTTTTTCTTTTTCTTTTTCTCTGGATTTAGAGAGGGCCTCATGGTTCATGCTTTTAGAGAGAGACCTTCTTCATGGTGCTGCTCGCTCTGCTCCTGCTGTGAACATTTCTTTATAGTTCGTATAATGTCACTGAAGATGTATTTGACAGCTTTTTAGTAGAATCAGGTGCTCTCTGGTAATTAAAAATAGGGAGGAGGTTGAGGGTGAACTTAAGATTTTTTTTTCTTTTTCTATCTTTCAAAGGAGAATTATCTTCTACTAGTTGAGGATTTTTTTTTTTACTTTTCTCCTCTTCTTCTTGTGAGGAACATAATTCTTAACTTTTAAATGACCCTTAGCTTTCTCTCATTTGATGCTCTCGAACGATGATTGGTCAAGCTCTGCCTATACTCTGCTATGCAAGTATTATAGGCTCCATCGACAATATAATGAGGACGTGCAGATAATCACCAATATTATACACTGTATGTGCTAAGAAATTCATTTTTTTAATCTCAAGAATTTTCGTTTAAATTTTAATGCTCGCCTTTTTACCCCCCTCCAGTGCGCATTAACAGTTATTCATAATGGGCTGCCCAGCGCTACTAATCAGATTTTTATAACGCGCAAGTCTTATCAGTTGGTTTCTCAACTTTTAAGCCGACTTAATAATTAATTAGAATTTTATTCATGAAATTTTAAGTAGCCATATATATTTAAAATATACAACTACATGACAAGCCATCATCTATAGTTTTGATCGAAAGAAAATTGTTTTTCTCGCTTTCAAGCGTTTTATCTTCATAAATTACTAGTTTATATCGTTTAAACGACAGGACTTTACATGCAGGTTCACCGCAGTGTGAATATATATTTCACGCAAGTACATGTACGAGCGTATTTAACACTGGATTTAATCTGCACCTGATCACACAGCTTTAAACATATTTTAAATATATTAAAACAACAAGATTTCAACAAAGCCTTTGATGGGCATCATTGAATTCACAGAAAAAATAAATCTGTATATTATGATGTGGTTAGCTTAGGCCGTATGAAGCGACGGAATTTAAACAACAACCAATTTGGGCAATTGCACTCGGCCAAATGTGATCGTCCTTAACTATAATCCTTATATCCTAAGCCAAGTAGTTAGGCCTATACGTGTACGGTGTAGGCCTACAAAGAACTTATGTGTCGATGTAACATAGGCAATTAATCATCAATCAAAACTGACCCATTGTTGCACAATTAAGCCTAGGCCTAATGATTTTTCATTTGATCATTCAGACGAATTGTAATTGCTTCGCACCAATGTGTGCGTTTTTGTGAACATGTTGGCCAAATGTGTAGGTGATGCGCATCAATTGATATAATTCAAAAAAAATTTAATTATAGGGCCTACAACTACACGAATAGGCCTACAACAATGAGAAGTGATCGAATGAGAAGCGATTGAGGACTAGGCCTAGCTGCAAGCATATATATATATAGCAAAGCAGCGTTAGGCCTATCGATTTTTTTTAATCAAACAAAGAGAAAGAAAAAATATGGCGGCAATGTATCGAATAGCAAAAATAGGCTTATGGTTATTGCACGACCTGCACTCACCCCCTCACCTACAGTACAAGTTTATACCCGCGTGTGAGGCACTGCAACTCGTGACTACATGCCACCCGCAGCAAACCCCATTTTCACACAAACGCCGTATTCATGCATACGCATTCAATTTGCACGCCTTCAAAATAAAAATAAAAAATACTAGGGTTCAATTTTACGTGACATAAATGCAGACTAATGACGTTCAATACATGTGCACACGGAAATAAAGCAAGAGTTGAGCCCGCATGCATGCCAGGTAGGACCTACATGTTTATTACTTATAAAACTGCGCCTATAAATAGATCTCGTTAGGTATATATTTTGATAAATTTTGTTTAGATTAGGCCTAATCAGGAGGTCCTAAAAATTTTTTTCTTTTTAATTTTCTTAAAACAGCAAATTTAAACACGTTAAGTTTTTGAGAAACAAATTTCAGCTCAGCCAATCGATCATTCGTTCTCTTCGTGGCAATATTCGAGTAGGCCTATATCCTCTGGAAATTTTGTTCAAAAAAACCACAAAAAATAAACCAGGTTGGCCCGGAGCTCTGCGAGCTCAGTCAACTAAAGTAAGATTTTTTTTGCCACTTATAAAAATGGCGGCGTTATCTGCAATGATAAGTAAAAAAAAAGGCGCATTGACGACATAGTTAAAACTAGAACGTGCAGCTAAAATATAGGGCGCAAAATAGCCAACTTTTCTTTTATTATCTCGGCTTGTGCATATCTTAGCTTGCATTTAAATGGCTTACATTTTGATATCTTTGCTTTTATTCTGAACGCGCAAGATACAACCAAACTGGCTAACAATAGAAGATGTGTTTTGCATGAATCTTGCTGAACAAATGCAGGTTTTGCATGAATCTTGCTGAACAAATGCAGGTTTTATCTTTTACTGTGCATGCGCAATACATATCAACAAACAAACGAGCAAAATGATTCAAACAATCGACGCAGGAAGTTGAATGAATCATAAATATATGTCAATTATAATATAATAATTATGATTACAAATTATAGGCCTAAATAAACGAATTTATACCTAAAAGTGATCCTGATGATTAAATCAATTGTCATGACGCGCTTTTGTGTAGTCTATAGGCCTATATATTTCCTTCCGCCATCTTTATTAGTCTTACCTACGTGTATCAACGGTCGACGGTGGTTGAGCATCCATACTCTTGAATTACCGGCTTAGTAGCTAATAGGTACATTGTATGCGACTCATATAAGGGCCTATAAGGCTACGAGAGTATATCCGTGAAATAAGACGTTTTAAACCACTTGAGTAAAAATATTCAATGTGAAAATGTAGAAAAGACTCGAAAGAGTCGTCCCAAAATAAAAGCTCTGAGGAGAAATGGGAAAGAGAAAATGGCGCAGCCGCGAGCGCTGTTGCAAAAAATAAACCGAACCGAGCCGCGCAGCCGTCCTCGATCGTCGTTGCGGTTGATGAAAGTGAAAGCGGAAGTGAAAGTCGATGCATGGCAGGCGCGTACGTCGTCGGTCGATTCACACGACTTGGCGGAGAATGCGCGACTGCCTTCACGCAACTTCGCTCGCATTTGCCTTGAAATAACGTAAGCCTCCACGTTTGATATCGTGGCCCTCTCGCCGTACAACCGCCGCCTAAATGTGCTTTGCTCCTGCGCAGTTTACCATTCAGAGCGTGCTGTGTTCGCCTGGGACTCGTAGCTGAAAAAAACCAGCTTAGAAAAAAAAACCATGCAGACGATAACATAAAGAAAATATCGTCTGCCCTTAAAGGGGAATCACCACCGATTTTCAAATCAAAAACTCACCGTTCGTTCGCTCAATCAAACGCGCTTTCAAATTCTCTCCAGGGAGGCGCCATTTTGAATATAGGGTAATTAAGCCCCGGTTTTATTCCATTAACGCCTACGACGATCGAAGGCGCATCACGTGTGTTACGTGAGACGCCAGAGAGTGTCACGTTGGACGCTCGAGTGTCACGTGGGCGCATCTCGATGAAGCACGTCGTTTACCGGAAGTGATGGTAGCTTATGCGAGTATTATTTTAAATAAATGCTAATAATGAGCATTTTTATTGCAAAAAATAAAATCTTAAACTACAAATAATTATCTTTATTTTAGAAAAACCTAAAACTAAAAATGTCAAACTTATTGTCGCATCCCCTTTAAAGGGGAATGTTATTTTAAATTGTTTTTTTTTAAATTATTTAATATATCAATAATTCAAACTTTGTATATTTTCGTTTTTTTTCTTCTAAAATTCATTGATTTCTCAATGTTTATTTCAAAATATTTCCTCTAGCGATTATGACGTAACGACCGCTTCGCCACGTTCTGTAGTGAACGCACTGACGTTAGCCCTGTGCTCACTTTTAAAAACGATTATGATTTGACGCCGCCATCTTGATTTACCGCTAGGATTAACCATCTACATAAAATGGAAATCGTGTATAAATATAAACGCCATAAATTTATCCAGGGTGAAATTAACCTTGTTTTTCGGCTCATGTAATCGTAATGGATAGACCCATCTTAGATCTTTCTCGATTTCAGATTTATTATCACAAAAATATTTCTATACAGCATGTAAACCGGAAATGAGCTTCGTGTGCTAGCCACCTTGAAAGGGAAACACTCTCATTGAGCTAACATGGCGCACGCCCCATGAAAGGGAAACAGGGTTGTGATATAACATTGAACACCGCAGCGCTCCTAGCGGCGAAAAAGCGAAGCCTAAAAAAATTACATAGTGTATTCAGAAATCATAACCTTGAAAAAGCGAAAATCTAACGCGACTCCCCACTCCCTCCCCTTTAAATAATATCTTCAAATGGGCACGCACTCAATTTACGCGCGTAGACTTTATGATGAGTAATAGACTTTTGCAGCGACAATTTCTTTTGTCAACAGATTGAACAGACAGGCACTCCTATTTTTTTTGTCTTCATGAAAAAAAAAATGCTATAAATATCTTTTGCTTCGCAACAGTCTCCATGACAATTGAGACGCCCTCGACGTTGAGCGAATTAGAAGCACGAACAAAACTCGTTGCTATTTTTCGTAAATCGTCTGCTAATTCTTGCTCACAGATTAATATCCTGATTAGGCAAAAAATAAAAATAAATAATAAAAAAACCTCACTACTCGAAGCCTTAGGAGCTAGTATCAAAACAACTAGTAATAAAATTGTTTTCAGACATTCCAGTATTCCGAGTTTAACTATATTCCAGACATTAAAGCAGGCAGGCGTATGATGAATGTAAACGTAGCATACTGGTAGCTTGCACCACCATGGTTTAAGAAATACGACTCTTAACAAACGACCGGTCAATGCATTTTTTTTTTTACTTGTTTTCATTTTTTTTATTTGTTTTTATTATATCTTTCTTTTACATTGCCCGTTGGCTTCTTATCATGCAGACTTGCCGTTTACGAGCATTTCTGCGCAAAATAAAAAAAAAACCCCAACACTAGGCTAGAAATAATAATAAAAAAAACATTACGTATAGAATAATTGTTCTGTCATGAATCTCTGTTTGTTTGCAATTACTGCTAATATTTCTTGTGATGATGATGGTTTTTCAACTATTTTTTGTCTCTTGTTTTCTGCATTTTACTTTTACGCTCTTATGTATGAGGCTAAACAACTTTGAGACTCGCACGTTAGGCGTACACGATCGAGATGTTATCGTGGATTTGTTTTTCATGGAATTGTTCAAGTTATTTACCATTTAGTAGCGTGGTTTCTGTTCAAGCTAGATGGGTCGACTGTTTTAACTTTTAATATCAGCAGATATCTCCTTTGTCAATTTTTTTTTTGTTTTTTTTTTTTGCTTTCCTTTGCTTTGATTATATATTTACCAGAGAGCAGGTTAATTATCACTTTTTTTCGTGTAGCTTTGAAGATTTGCGCCGCGAACACACGCGCGCGCCTTCTATTGGCTACATGTGCAAGATGTGACGGGAATAATAACGCGATAATAATCCCATAAAAGAAACACCACAGTGTGAAACACTGTGGCAGGTAGAACAGGGTCGACTCTAGTAGAGATTTCATACGAAAGCTGTGACCCATGGTTTGATCAACAAGCAAATACAGATTCTATTATTCAGTTTGGTTCACTTACAAGGCTATTCAAGAACTGTTTGACGTTTTTTTATTGG
>JAQIYI010002088.1:0-10101 GCA_034700265.1 Polyzonium germanicum
TGAAAATTTTCCGATCCGGTTTGAAATTCTGGATCTATTTTCCGTATGTGAGTTCCCGGCCTTAACGTCCGTCAGATTCATGATTCGAGTGCTTCTGCCAGAATGATGCCACTTAGAAGCAAGCCACAGTACCGTACGTAGAATTAAAAATAAAATAAAAATGATCAACGCACGTACAATCGCAGTCGCGAGATTAGCACACGTTGCCAGAATTATCTCTCCCACCCCCCCCCTCAAATCAGACTTAGTATTCATAATTACTTTAATTAGACCATGCGGTGTACTTAAGAGCATGAGTGAGTCCCATATACCAAACTCGCAAAAAAGAAAAAGAAAAAAGCAACTTTATATCCCGACATGCAGTCCTGAGCGTATAAGGTTATATAATTATATACGTATACGCTCGTAATTAAAAGTGTACGAGCATATCTAGTGTCGGCATTTATTCGAGCGCTTTCGATTTGCTAGCCAGCGAGTTATAAAGGGATATGGCAGGGATGGGCGTATTTCACACAAGTTACACACATTCGGCCGTGACACAATCGTCTAGGCAAACCACTTAATTGGCGATTTTTTTTGTCAGATTAAAATAAAACACCTCTTTGAAATGCATTTCTAACGTTGAATTTCAGCCGAGGGTTCCGGTGAGCAAAATTAAAGCAGACGATGAATAATTCATTAAAGTGGCCCTACACATCCAAAAATAGCATCAATGCAAATGATGAAATCCACATCATTGTTTTTAGATCCAGATTGAATCAACATGATCCTCATTGCACTAGTGGGCTATTTTTACTTTTTGTTTTATTGTTTTAACTTTTAAAATCAGACTACAGGTACTTTAAGTACGGTATCCAAAATAAATTCGTCATCTGCTTCGTAGCGACTGTCACTGCTCACATAAATCCCAAGTCTTTCGACTTTCATCTAATGTTGCGTCAGATTTACGCAATACCGGATATTTAGTTTCTCTTTTATGCATTTTATAATGAAAATTAAGTGAACCAAAAAATGCTTTTCGCAATAAAACATTTAATGCTTTTAAGAGCTTTTTTATATACACTGTACTGTGCATACAGTTGCAATGTACATAAAAATGCTTAGAAAGCATGCTTTTAAAAAGAAGAAATGCAATTCAAAACTAAAAAAACCTTTTAAAAATGTTTCTGGAAAAGAAAAATGCTTTTAAAAATGTTTACACTGGTTTATTAGATTGAGTTGCCTATGGAAAACCACATTTAAAAAATAAGGGAAAATTAAGAATTCCTCAAGAGAGTCAAGAGGCCTACATACAGTTTACGTAAAATTTAAAATTAATCAAAAATGCTTAAATGCTTTCAAAGTGGCCCGAAATAAATTAAGCTTTTCAACGAGAAAAAATTGCTATTAATTTTCAAATTATTATTATTATTATTATTATTATTATTATTATTGATTATCGAAATAATATGCTTTTCGGAGCTTTAAATGCTTGTTATGAGCAAAGCCAGAACCAAGTGAACCAAATGAATAAAATCTCGAGCCTATTAATTATATGAAGACGCTTCGCGTTATCAGCGTGACGTCATTGCTTGAAACTTGCGTGCAAAACTACTTCCTGAATTGGCCGCGTTATTTACTTTCATTTGAGACGAACTTAAATATAACCAAAAACAAATAACCATATTCGAAAACGAACTAGAAAAATAGCAGCTAAAGGGCCTAACCGATAATGACTCTTGAAGAAACCTCTTCCTCATGAGTCCTCATTGTGTAACCCTGTGTGGATGAAGTCTACTGCTGCTGTTGTTCATGCTGCTACTCCTAAATGTCGAAGCTTATTTTAAATAATGGTCTCCAGCTACTTGATAAAATTAATGGACGCCATCCTGTTGGTGGAGGTTTCTTCTTCATTTTGGAAATATTCAACACCTTAGTTGCGCATTTGCATTAGGCCCCAGAGGATTAGACACGAAACATTAGGCCGCCGCCGCCGCAGCTATCTTTGGGCTTACAAAGATGGCGGCCGCGTTCAGGGTAACAGCAAAGAGCAATAGAATAAAGTGCTAGTTTGCCGTGAATATTTTTATTCCTCATCGTTTTTTTTCTTCTTCATCTTCTTATATTTAGATGGAAATATTTCTATCTTTAGTCTTTTTCAAAGACTCGTTGAAAAGCACTGTTTCATGCAACTGGCGATTCAAATTATCTTGAACGGCGAAAAAAAATTATTTTTTATCTTTTTTTTTTCGGTTTTTTTCAACCTAAGTGGAATAGTAAGCCCTCCTCCCATTATCATCATTATCATGACGATAACCATTATTATTGTTGTTATTTACATGTAGTGAGCATATTTGTATTAGCATTAAGCCCTTCATATAGTGTCCAATATAGGCCTACATACCGTACCGTATGGTATGTAAATATGCGTCAAAGTGGCACAAAAAATTCGATATTCAAAATGTGTGAGATACGCCCTTAGGCTACTTAACACAAAAACACTTTTTAAACAGAAAAAAAGCAATTTTTTTTATTACGTTTTATTTCCGTTTCCGGTTTCTGATTCTGAGTTTTCACACTATAGCTCTTGATGCTGCTACATGTAAATGTCTGCAGCGCTACACCAGTCCTGTAATGTGTTCAGTTGTGCGTGAAAGGCGTAGCAGACAGTTCAGAAGGAAATGTCATCAACATTGGCTCAAAAGCGTAAAAAATATGAAAGAAATTTGTAAAAAAAAATTCAAATGTCTCCAAATAATATTGCAAGTGAAAGCGCGTACATTGCAACATGGTTGAAACTATCTTAAGTTGTTAACGTTGATGTTTTGATGCCATAAGCTGAGCGTTTTGTACAAAACTGCAGATTATATAATCTGAATTTGAATGATAGGATTACCGAATTTTGAGCCTAATAATTAGTACATAAAATAGATAAGCTTAATTATATCGATGCCATATCGATACCGTAATTGAAAAAAACAAAATGCACAAATTGTAATTAAATTCTTAAGGAACAAGAGAGTCCTGAATGTATGTCTGTAATTAGTCTAATTAGGATTTGTTGGGGCTAATTATGAGTCGTTCGGTGGTTGGTGGATCGGGAATAACCAAAAACCTTTTAATTAATTCACCGAAGAATTAATTAAAACATATTAGTGACATTCCCGGTAGTTCTAGAGTCTCGACTCTCGAGTGCTAAAACAATCGGATGTTTTTTTTTTATTTTCCCGCCTGTATGACGTCATAATCCTTGACTATAAATCAGCAAAACCATCTGAGAAACCTTACAGCTGTTAAGAAAAAATCCTTTCATACAAATCCTCCACTGAATGGATCCAGTTTATTTTAATTTTTTTCTGTTTGAGCCAAGGCTTATGTTTGTTGTTCATCCATTGTTTTGCATGAAACCCTTCAGTGCAACACTTTATTCTTGGTTAATTCTTGACAGCTCATCTACAGAGTATTGAGCCCCCCATGCAACCTTTCAATTTGATGGCTGAGATTCTTCTTGAATACTAAGTAGATGTGACAAATCAAAATTTAATTCATTGAGACAAATCTGTAGGGCATAGCAACTAAATCTTTATTTTTATGAATTATTTGCAAATACCCACCTAGACGTGTCAGAAAAAAACAAACTTTGAATTTTTTAGCAGCTAATAATTAAGTCTCGATTTTTTTCTAAAAGCTGGACACAAATAACGGACTAGCATTGAAAAAACGCATTCAATGTTTTAAAAGGGCAGTAACAATTTCTTTGTGGAAACTTCAATTAAACGAACTCACCCTATTGTGATGCTTCACATAGACGAGCTGAACGGTTTGTCACTTTTGTAGCGAATCACGAATCAAGAATAATAAACTGAAAAAACGATCCATATTTTTATTTTTTGCGCTCCAAAAACATCATAGTTGCAGTTAATTTGAACAAAGCCTAATCTTTGAATAAATCTGTTTCGCACGAATAGTTTTAATGGCGGTGAAAAACGGTCAAGATTAGTCAAATTGAAAAAGATCGCTTCGCCCGCTCGGAGCGCCTCCGCCGCCACTGAACACTATACTGTATATGAAATCTATGAGATCTCTACTTTAATAAAGCCAGTTATAAATAGGCCTAGTTTAAATGTAATCTGCTTTGATAGAATGGTTGCGTTTTTTTTTTCTTTTTTCACTCTCATTACATTAGGCCTAGATGCAAATAAATACAATTTACATTAGGCCTTAATGCGATATTCTATTCTAATATGCTGATGGAGTTTTTTTTACTTGAATAGATCAAACTAAAAATCTAATAAATTTGGATCTTGAAGTTTTTATTTCTTCTTATTGCCTAAAAAATGCCATCTTATTAAAAGAGTTTTTATTTAGCTGAGCCTAAGCGTTATTTTTTTTAAATAAATTTTGCTTTTCAGTTGGAATAATAATATAGGAATTTTGTGCCCGGCTCTGCTAGGCGCTTAACATGTCCGATTGTCTGTAATCGAATTGAATTCCACATTTCATCAGTCATACCATTTTGAGGGCTCAATCTCAGAAACAGAGAAAAAAAAAATAATGAAAAAATCAAGAAACAGAATATGACAAAAAAATAAAATGCAAAACTGAGAAAAGTCAGAATAAATGAACTCTAGTGATTGATGTTAGCTTAGGCCTAGTTTTGTAGACCTATTTATATTTCAAGCTGGGAATAAAAGGAATATTTTCACCCTCTATTATACAAATATATGGTAATATATTAGTTTTCTAACCTTCTTTTTTTTCCACAGTGTCATAAAAAACTAGAAACAACATGCCTCGATCGATCGACACTGAACGTGGCTATCAACTTATGTTTGCTCACCTGCCGTCTGTAATGCAATTGTCCTAGCGAGCGAAGCAAGCGAACGATTTCAGCCTGGTTGCAATGACATCTGACCTGTGTCGTTGGAAACAAACTATTTCATCTCATTTTACAAGCCCAATTTAGCTTCGTAGAGGCCGCCCATGTCAACAAGGTAATAAACACGTTTTCGGCTCAAAATCATGATGGCCCACTTGCAAAATTAATTTCCACTGTTCTGACACGACGTAATTGCGCAAATGGTTAGGGACCGACCAACTGCCCGATTACGATTTAACGACGCAGAACTAAAACGGCTGCTGATAAAAGCAAATGAGCTGAGACCATTAAAAGCACACCGAATGCAGTGAAATCGCAGAGGCCGTCCAAGAGGCAGCTACATGGTTGTGCCAATATTGTCCACCATGATCACCTGCGTAAGCACAGCCCTTAAGCTCAGCTAAATCTGCTCTCATGGGGAATTAGGCATAAGAGTCCTATTTAATCTAAGGGCCAAATGGTTGCGTGTTAACGTGCCTGAAATGCACGCCCATGACCCATTTTGCATTTATTGTGGCGGTCCGATGGACGTCTAAAAAGGCGGATTCTACATTGAGCGAGAACAGTTTTAGGACAGAGTGCCGACTGCGGTCATGACGTGACCATGGACGTTCTTACTGAACAAAGAAATAACGGAAGCACTTCTTGCCAGGCGTGACTTTTGGCCGCGCCGTATCACGTCACCACGGTCACCGAATGACATCGTAGCGGACTTTCACGTTCGCTGCGCTACATATCGTAGACCCATGCACCAATAGACAACGTGATTAGAAACTGCATGGACTTCACACGAGGGAGCAAGTCTGGCCGGCAATCAATAGTAAATAGGCCTAGGCCTAATATTAATAGCGAGAAAGAAAATGGAAAAGAAACGACGTCGGTAATAAGCCTATAATGTCGCCGTGATTGAAGATGAATGGCCAAGCATTGGGTAGTGGCATTGCACGGACCATTAGGCTTAAAACCTTTCTGCGCAGGCCCTTGTGAAGGCTTGCATACGGTTGGACTTGAATGGTACAGGCCCACCGATAGGCCTACTTATTTCGAGTTGTCGTTTTGTGTAGGCCTACTGCAGGTTGTGCTCGAGCTCGACTCTCTCTTGAAGAAGAATGGAGAAAAGCCCATTTGTAGGCCTCGATACGACGTGAGTGGTCAGCCGGCCAATCGATCTTCATTAAGATGAATCAAGCGAACTTTGCAATAACTCCAAACATCAAGTGTGAGAGCCATTCGATACAACCTGATGACCTTCAAAGGTCAGATTTGAACCCAAGCGACGCACGAGTGCGATCGATATCGCACGACTCATGATGGATTTGTTTGTGTGAGCAAGCTAAAATGCCACAGGCAGGAGGAGCAGGAAGTGCACAGTAGAAACCGGATGTGGCACCGGAAGTGTTTAGCTTGCATTCTAAGGTTCCATACAAAGCCTCTTTAAAGGGGAAGCATCAATATTTTGCCATTTTGTTCAGCCTCATTGACTTTTCTTTTCTTTTTGGAGTAACTAGGCTAATTGTATAGACCTACTAATGATGCCCGAGCGAGAGTGGCAATTGTAATTTAAATTTTAAAGCTTTCTAAGTACTTGTGTCAGAGCGATTTGAGCAACCCAAATCGTTGAATAAATGAATTACACTAATTAAACCCAATGATTTTAGGCCCACCAGTAGGCCTACTAAATATTTCGATCTTTGCGTCTCTGCAAGGAATGCCAAAAGTGCAATCGACCTTAATTAAAGGTGCATTTAAGTTAAGTTTGGCGTTTTTTTGCTTTCAGTTTTATTATTTGATTTTATTTTGTTTCTAAAGTGGGCCTAGTTATCAGTTTTATCACGCTTCGCTCTAATGAATTAATTCAGACCACATATTTATAAAATTATAATCGACATCGATATCGAATGAGGTCAGTTTTCAATAGTTAAATTGTTCATATTAAACTGGCGTGTCCCTTTAATTTCCAAAATTGCAGTTGCATTATTGGATTGAAAATTTGCCATTGCGTTCCCAAATTTTAATTTTTCAAATTGTAGATGGTTTTGGACTACAGCGTCCTGCAGGTTAGTTTTTAGCCTTACTTTGTATAGCGAGTAAAATTTACTTCAGGCCCGGCTGTCAAATATTGTAAATTATCGATATAAGCTACGCAGTTTCACACATACACTTTGAAAGCACCTGTAAATTGAATTAACAATGGATTTCATCCAACCAGATGCGATTTCTGCGCAGGTTGACTTCAAACAATACGCCCAAAAGACACAGGTAAAAACCCAGACTCAACCAGCGGCCATTGTTCGCACTTTAACGTCATGATGCCATGCACGTATTGTATAGGCCTATATACGAGCGTACATGCACGAACGCACACAGTACGGTATTCGCGAAAACCAAAAGCATATAAGCTCAGTTTACTCTTCATCACAGCGTAGCATCATCAAACCATCCTTATACAGTAGGCCTAAACACCATATGTAAACCGGAAATGAGCGTCGTCTGCTATCAGCCATTAAAAGTAAATTTTGCCATTGATCAACATTGAAGGGTCGCGATTTAACATTTGAGCGCCGACCGCAGCGCTAAAAATTATTATATTGTGTAGAGCGACGTAAGATGAGAAAATAGCCGCCGTTTTAAAGGCGCAGCGGCCGCTCGACGTCATAAGCTACGCTTCGCCGCGCAGAAGCGTAGGCCTAGCCATGGAGGAAGGAGACAGAATGGGGTGGCATGACGTCATTCGAGTGTGACAAGTTGTGATGGCGCTTTCGTTGAATCGCCATCTTGGTGTGCACAATGACGGCCAAGAAGGATATTTCAAGAAGCGATTTGCGGTGATTAAATTGCGTGAAATTATTTTCTCCGCAAATTTATTCTTCAGATGTCCTTCGCGGCCGCCATACATTTGTGCACACCAATATGGCCGAAACAGGATTTAAGCCACGCCTACTCGTCACATCCGCATCTGGTATTATCCAGTGAGGGCTATGACGTCATGCCATCTTCAGTCTTTTTCCTTCCTCCACGATCTTAGCAGTTGTTGCCCCTTTGCAGTAATTTCTCAGAACTGGCGCAAAATACGAGTATGAAGTCAGGTTTCGTCTGAAAGTCCTCCGCACTCCGCACGGGAATTCTGCAGCTCTGCCAAGCGATTTAAAATATCTTCATTGTTCACTATAGGTTTGCAGTTTTAAACTCTGCTTGGAAAGTATGGATTTTCAATTAGGCTTATTCGCGGACATATGCCAGCCCAATTGGTGTTCACTAATACGAACATTGTATTTCATTATAGTTTATAAGATTTCGATTCCTAATTAAGTCTCTATCGTCAACCATCGGAAGAAAATCCACCCAATATCACCCACTTTACGCATGACTCAAACCGCAGCATCATTTTAGATCCTACTGACGTATCTGCTGAATAGCCGATTTTTGATTTTCAAGAAAATCACGTCACAGCGTGCTAGTTACGTGGTCAGAATTTGAAATTTCCAATAGGTATAAATGATAATTTGATAAAAAAAAGTTTTTCATCTATAAAAGAACTTTTTTCACTTTTAATATCCTAATAAAAGATGTAAAAGTAGGCCTAACGACCCCAAATTGTCCAACTGATTAAAGGAGCTCCTCCACTTAGTTTGGCGTTTATTTAGAATTTATCTGTATTATATCATTTCTTTTTAATAATAATCGATTTTTTTGGGAATGAAATCAAGCTATAAATGCCTGATATGTAATTTTCTGTAAAAAATTAAATTAGGCCTTTATTAGGCGCCTTTTTTTTTTGCAACTTTCGCGGAGTAGGCACCATGCTCACCCTAGATGGCACCTCTGTCGCGCTAGTAGACTCCCTTATAGAGCGCATTAATTATAATAGCTCTAGACAATGCCACGTATTTCTTTAGCGACAGTCAATAGAATTAGAACGTTAAACAGTGGATCCAAAAACACTGCAAGCATTCATTTTTTTTTTCGCATGAATAGGCCTACTGATAAAATAAATGGTTAAACCTACCAGTACTGAAAATTATAATTTATGCTATCAGGAAAGAAGCAAAGAGTTTTTATAGAGCCCCATTGAAGCAAATTCAAATATGTAACGTTCTAGTTCTTTTGGATGCCGCTAAACAAAAATTTGCGCTGTTCAAACAGCTGATCGTGTACTCTGTAGGCCTACTTTCGGCAAACTTTCCAGAGACTATAGGATATAATAGACACAGCGCGAGGCGACAAAATTGACGCCAACATAACTGGGATCACGACTTTTTTGACGTCAGCGTCGACAAAATGGCGGCCCTCATTGATATTACGATTTCATTATCTGCGAGGACCACGGAGTGCGTACATTAGCCAATGCGTGAGCACGGCTAAGAAACGCTAGTATTTTAAAAGAAGAAGAAGAAGAGGACCACGGACCGATTCAAGCTGATCACAGTCACAGTGTTTGACTGTTTTCATGTTTGTAGGAAAATAATATATATATTTTTTATTATATATTAAATACCCCGTACACATAACATGGAATAGAATTAGAAAAGTTCATATTACCTAACTACAAACAAGAAAACAGTCATCAGCTTGAATCAGGCCCTGATCCTCGCAGATAATTAAATCCAAATATCAATGGGGGCCGCCATTTTTCGGCACTGACGTCATGATGACTTCATCGTCCGACTTATATTCGCGTCAACTTTCTCCAGGGTAGTGAATAGCTTGCAGGGTCTATTATTTCCTATAGTCTCTGAAACTTTCCTTTCAGGTAGGCCTAACGCGTTCGCGTCAAAAGTCAGTTGTGAACATTGAGCTCTGTGTTCGAATCATGTACGCGACATGAATTTTGTCGCTTTTGTATTTATGAAGTGGAAAATTATTTTATGTGACTGCAAAATAGCTACTGGATTTGTTTGGTGTTGATCAATCACTGGTTCAAATTTACTGGTAAATACTCGAACTTAATTGTTGGTCAGAAAACTTTTACTTTCTCATCAGTCATCATCATGCTCCCTGCAAATATCGATTGCGACCTTAAAGGGATACTTAATTGATTTAAAGGTAAGTTTTCAATATCAACATATTTCAACAAACTTAGGCTTTTTTTTTTAGGATTTTCATTTATTTCCATTGAGTTTAATCTGATATTGATCGACCTCTGCATAAAGCTACATAAATGTATAAAGTGTGGTGGTTAGGCCACAATGTTACTACGAGAATCGATCGCAACAGAGGGAGAAGACCAAATCGGAGAAACAAAC
>JAQIYI010002089.1:0-10098 GCA_034700265.1 Polyzonium germanicum
TTGATGCAATATTTTTAATGTTGACAAATGCACTGTTTTATCTAAAATCATAACTTTGACAACCCTGCTCATTAGACATAAATAATAATTTGATAGCTGTTTTGACATTTAGAGCGCACTCGAATCGAAGTCAAGTCAAGTTTTCAAGTGAAGCCTATTGCACTGATTAGTGTGTATTTGAGTGCGACTCAAATGGCAGTAGGTGGAGAAGCGTTCGAACAATTCACCCTGTAAATATGAAGTGGATTAGAAATGCATTGTTTGAGAAAGTAAAGAAAACGGTTTACAGAGCACCCATCAGCAAACGTACTTTGCGAGACTTTAATTTAATTTTTGACTTGTTTATAAACAGACAAGAAAATGTAAAAGAAAGAAACTTTAGTCCTAATGCGTACAAAGGAAACTTAAAAGGTTTCTGTTTTTGTCCGTTGTTTTGTTTTCGTTTCTGTTATCGTCGTCTTTCTCGAATCTGTTACGAATTCAGTTCATTCTTACAATAAAGATAAAAAAAGATAATAATAGCAATGAAACCGAATTTCACTTCTCCAATTTGCTTTTGAGCTTTGAGCTGCAAGCCAACAAAGATGGCTTTAAGATTATGTTTATTAGCCCGAGATTTTAATCATTTATGCATCCAGACTATCCAGTTAGAAAGAAGAAAAAATCCGATTTAAAGCTCATTTTTATTCCAGACTGCCCTTTAAATCACGAGAAAATGGCGCGCCAAAGAGATTTCTTAACGAGCGTGCTGACAGTGCTGCCCTCAGCGGCAAGCAACGCAACTAACATTTGTACCGTTATAGGATTCATTGACAAAGTAGTAAAGAAGGGATCTCAGCAAACGCATCTGTTTTGAGTGTAATTGTCCGAGCGAGCGAGCGATCGACAACTATCAGGCTAGAATGACACGATGTCGCCGAGAAGCTCCCGACTTGGATTAAGCCGGAGTTATTTTTTGGAAAATTATCATTAAAAGTATAAGCAATCGATTGGCTGAGCTGCAATTTCTGTTGCAACAACTTTGAAAAAACACATTTTGCCATTTATTACAAAATACTAATAGTCCCGTTAGAAATGGCCTCGTCGGTTAAGCTTTTTAATTTATTCGGGCCAAACGCCAT
This sequence comes from Polyzonium germanicum, assembly GCA_034700265.1. Classification (NCBI taxonomy): domain Eukaryota; kingdom Metazoa; phylum Arthropoda; class Diplopoda; order Polyzoniida; family Polyzoniidae; genus Polyzonium; species Polyzonium germanicum. Next base: position 1,122 of record JAQIYI010002089.1, read on the forward strand.
CAGTGATTGCCTGACTTCAAGGGGCAAAGAATTACTTAACAGGGTGACCCCAAAATCAAGCTTTTAGACCAAACCTTGCATTCAATGTAGATAGGCCTATTAGATAAGTTTCACGATTCAAAGTGCAAATTAAAAATTTAATTTACAAAATGCAAATGCCATGCTGGCGAGCGCGTATGTAGGCCAACACAAAATTAATCATAATACTTTTGTACATTATAAATGGCAAAAAATGGTCTGAATTATGCTTTCGGAGGAGAAAAACGTGCAAGAGTTATTTTCAACATAAATTACATTGAAAGCCATTTTTATGCTTTTCAAAATGCATTTTTTAAAAATGACAGTAGGCCTAACGATAATACACGGTAAAAATGAACAGGTACCGCCCGTGAAGACTTTTTAGTAAATTACAAAACGCTTTTAGTGCTTTTGTTCATGTTACCCTACTAATTAGTCTAATTACAATCAGTGATTGCTGTCTTTCAAGGGGCAAAGAATTAATTACCAATTAGTTATTACGGATTAGGCAGCAGGGTCTATTACACTGTAAACAACTAATTAGAAAAGTACAGACTAGGCCTAGCAGACAAGCCCCCGCAGGGCTACTGCGAGTATCATTTTAAATTCACCGTCGCAAATTCGGCTAGCAACATAATCCTAAAAATAATTAGGCCTATCTGGTCGCAATGATTCTGCCTGAAGGCGTAGAGCAGCGCAAGCAGGGGCGGAGCTTAGCTATTGCGCTCGCCTGCTCGGCTCACTGCAATTGCTGCGATATGAAATGAGCATAAAAGTGTCACGTCGTTATTTACGACGCTCGAGAATACGCATGTAGGCCTCTTCGCGTATATACATTTTTTTATTATTTGCTTTCTGCGAAAAGTAGAAACTCGCATTTGGAAAGTAAAGTGACAAAGACCTAATTTACATTCCTTTCGGAGCGTAAATGTTTCCGCTTCAGCGAAAGTGTCAGAAAATATGAAAATTCGAGCCATCAGAAGGCAGAAAAAAATGTAAAATAAAAAGGTCTTATCTTCCGGTTGCGTTTACACTGCACACTCACACTTGCACCCGCGCCAGTCAGAATAGATAGGCCTACTGACGGCTATTCGTTTTCCAGCGGCAGCACAATGATATCAGGAGAATGGAAGAATAAATAAATAATATAAGCCAATGGAAAATACAATAGAAAAGTCGGATTTCAAATAATGCGTTTTATAAGGAAAACAAAACCCCTACCCTTCACCTGGGCTAAGTGAAGCCCGGCTGGAGTTTCTTTGAATGCCGGCCGCAAAAAACAATTAATGCAATAAAGGCCCAAGCCCAAATGTAGACCCATATACAGTTTTTTAAGTCTTTCTCTCTCGTCGGAATCGATTCCGCAAATGCGATCATGAGTTATCTGCAGCCAGAATCAGAAAAAAACGGGAAAAGGAAGAAAAAATAACGGACCGAGCGAGGTTTTTTTAATTGAAGTCCAATGACATCCAGAAAGTGAATCGATATACATGTTACATACATGTATACCCGGTATATCTGCTGGATAGCGGAGGAAATTGACGCCATGGTCGATCCGTGGCCGCCCGGATAGGCCTAATAGAAAAAAAATAACAAATCTAGGCCTAAACTAAACTGACTCGATGCCGCCACAGAGATAAGGTAGACCAATGGAAAAATGAACTGGTTTCCCGGGAGGAATAAGCGAATAATAATTGGAAAAATTGAAAACATTGAAAAAGAAATTCTCAGAAGTTGAAAAATACAGGGCGATCCATTAAAGGACTATTCGAGATCTGCTTGGCGTTGTTTATTAGTTTATTTGATTTAATATTTTGTCTATAAAAGAATTAACTCGAAAGAAAAAGGTTGTTTTTACTCAATTTTATTAACTTTATATCACCATTTAAACTTCCGGGCACAATGTTTGGTGCGACATCTAGTGGCGTCTTTCGTAAACTGCGTTTTGTATATTATCGCGTTCATGGTGATCGCGCTCGAGCAGACGACGTGAGCAAACGATCGGAACAGAATTGCTTGTGAACCGGAAATACGTAGCCGGAAGTTCAAATGTGTTGTCATGATTTGGCAGCAAATTCATCCCGTCATCTGCTGGTTTAAATGTAATTTTTCGCATGTTTGGATGAATGTTTGTGGAGAACGAATCAACCGAATTTTGGAATTTTTGCGAATAAGGTTCCAGAAATTAATGAAGAATCTAAGAAAAAGTGACTTCAATTTATTCTGATTTTTCAAACAGATCCTGAATAGCCCTTTAAAGAAATCAATTTGGAAAGAAAATCTGTAGTTTTCTAATTAAGCATATGCGGGATCGCGTTGATTTTTTTGGATATTTTTGGGTGGTGTTGTTTGGTGCTTCAAAACGCCCATAAAGCTGCATAAGGAAAAACGCCTGGGCTAGATGCAGTTTGGTGCTTTACCTGTGGGGCGTGCTAATTTTAGTCTGCAAGTAGTTAGCCGTTTCAGACACTAAATACATGTAGGCGTACTACGTTCCGACACGATCACACGAGAATTTAAATAATATGTGGTACAATGTGGCTCAAGTGGATAATTTAAATTTCCAGGAAGCTTCTGGAAAGAACCAGGGCCGTATATAGGCCTATTCAGCTAGATGGTTTTGGAAAATGCCTGCCCTCTCCATCCTTTGGAATTTCCAAAAATGATGAGCGTTGTCTGCTAGCCGCCATTAAAGGGAAATTTTGTTGGCAAGATTGAGCAGCCGCCCAAAAGGGAATTGGGATCGTGACTTAGAATTTCGCGCTGCAGCGCTTATAGCGGCGGACATGGCGTAGACGGCCTATATTGTGGGGCACTACAGTAATGGAGTTAAAATGATTAGGTGGCGTTAACTTTGCTAAGGGAGAGTAACCTAAGTCTTTTGGAGAATATATGGAGAAAAAATAATAATTTAAACGCAGTTAACCTATGAAGTGGAAACACGGTTAAAAGATAAAGTGTGCAGTTCGAGCCGGGGGGGGGGCAGCAATTAATAATCGCGAACCCTCGACAAAAATGAAATTATCCATTGAGCACGGCAGCAAGAGCAAATAGAGCTAATCGCGGCTTAATGACGTAGTAAAATTTAATCTCCGCACCTCGTTTGGAATGTTTGTTTAAATTCTGCTTAGTTGGCAATTCAAAAGGCAACTTGAAGGCGAAGCTTCGTCCATTTTGCGCGGCGAGGGCAACAACCCTTCGAGGCACCCATTTTGAAAGAGGCGGTAGCATGTTTGGAAAGCAGAAGACAGAAGCCCTTGGAAGCGGGCCGTGGACTCGTCCAAACGCCTTCGGGGTCTGGCGGCGCAGTCTGCCAGCTTTTGCCTGCAATAACCCCAATTGTTAACGACCTGCTTGCCAGTTGCAACTGGGGGCGAGTGGGAACGAGCGAAAATCAGAAGGGCAGGGCTGCCAACTCAAGAGGGAATCCTTCCCTAATTCTAGGGAAATCTCTCGGGGAGCCTAAGGATCAGCAGGAGAAATCCCAAAATACCAGGAAATGTTGAAATGCCATTGAAATGCGTTAATTCATGTTTTCATGTTGTGTAGGCAAGAGAAGAGAAGAAAATAATTAAAATATCGGTGTTGAATCGAGTGCCAAATTGGAGGGGGAAAACGTTTGAGGCTGGCAGCACTGCAGCGAAGAAGCAGCAAGGCGTAGGAAAATCCATTCCAGGCCATGGTCACGCAGTTGACTGTCGATGACACGACGCGACTGACGTCAAGCAGGCAGAATACACACTTGATTTGCTCAAAAATACTCTCGGCTGACATCATTAGGGGCGAACGGCACCCTCGAGTATCGTTTCCTGCAAATCCGTTTTTCGCACTCAATTCCGTCTGGAATCTCCCCAGCGGTAATTACCCTGCAAAGAGGTGGAAGGTCTCTGGAGGACATTGGAGGGCGTAGCGAACGCCGTAGTGCCAAGCCCGCGAGTGGAGCGACGGCGAAGGAAGAAAACCTGAACCGGAAATGCTGAGTCGGTAGAACTTGAAAGGCTCCAGGCAGTTAGCGAGCAGGACAAGCGGACACGTCGGTGACACCACAGCAATCCAGTGCCTATGAATAGGCCCGCACTCGTCCATCTGTCGGCAGAAGCGCTCAGCTGACAGTTGGAGATCCTGAGTTCCTGAAGGAATGCACCTCGAGGTGGTCAACGTCGAGGCGCCGCCATCGTGCATGTGTCCTCCTGGACATCGGCAGTCAGAAGGGCTCTGTAATTAGCCAATTAGTCCCCCAATCAGTTCCGGCAGAAGCCCCCTTTTTGGTGGATTCCTACCAGGCCATCATCATGCACTGGAATTGCGCGCCCTGGACATTGGTGTCGCCTCGGACACGGAGCCTGTTGCGGGCCATCGCCGTTGCTGCCCTGGCGTCATTCTCATTCATCTTGGTCGCTCTTTCTGTTCACGGTGAGTGCGATGTGACGAATGAATTAGGCTAGTAGTGTGTGATGCGATTCCCAGTGGGCCGTAACAACGGGTGGGGTAGTGGGGGGCATGCTATTTCGCCCCCCCTCCTTCCAACTTCTTCAAAATCCCCGTGTATATACTGTACATGTGCGTCAGAGTTGAAGTCACACGTTTCTACCCGAGGGCCATGAAATAAAACAAAAGCAGTAAATAAAAATTGCTTATTATTTATTGTCCGAACGAGCGAAGCGAGCCAGGACTTTTTCTGTGAGAATTTCTAGTCATTTTTGAAAACATTATGCTTTTGTGTCAGTTTTCAAATGTCGGACAACTTTTGTAGGCCTAAAGCAATTTTCGACAGGACTACTGGTGCTTTTTTACATTATTTTTTGCTTTTTTCTTACTGAGGGGAAAATCACCCCCTGAGTTCAGTAGTCTACTGAGCTAAGTGAATACTGCGATGCGCGTAGGCCTGAGATGATCATGGCGACCTAATGGAGTTCCTGCAGGGCGAACAAGGAACGAACCGCAGGGAGCGAGGCCCCAGCGCCAACGGCAATCCGTAACGCGGCTCGCGTGTATCCCATTATGTTAAATCGGTGCCGCCAGGGGCTCTGAAGTTATTTCGGCGCACAAACACACGGACATCGGGAAGAAAGACAGAAACCGCTGGCTGGCGGAGAGTCACCTGACCGTTGGGTTTGTTCTGTGGCGGGTTCGCAACGGGTCATGGCCACTCAGATGATATGAACAACGTTTTCCTCCTTGCGCGGTCTCCTAGCAACGCAACACTGAGCATTCACAACTTGCAATTCCACACTTGCAACTGCGCTTCAGATAAGATTCATAATAAACGATTGCATAAGTTGTCAATCGATTTTGCGAACGATCGCGTCTATTTGTCTGTCCGTTTGTCCACTAAAGCAGGCTCAGCGGGTCTTGTCTGACACGTGCATCACGTTTCGCCCTAGGCGAAAGTAGGAGCGAGAGAAGCTAGCACGTGCGGCCCTGCTCATTCCAAAATGGAATGTTTATTTCAATTTGAAATTTGAATTTATTTGAGGAAACGTGCGGCGCCTGTCACGTGTTTATAACTAAAGACCTTGAAAAGGCAGAATTCAACACCAAGTTCTATCTAGTGTTTGCGTAGCCCAGTGCTTACGGCCATCGCCCCCACGGTCTCATCCAATCCAGCGTTTTCAGGATCGAACCCCTTGCGGGCCACCTATTAAAGTTGGTGGGGCTTAAGGAAGTCTCGTGGGTTCATCCCCCTCTCCGTTTACGAGGGCCATGGCACTGGCGCCGCTTCTGGCGTCAGCGCCAAAAATCGAATTTTTTTTAAAAAATTCCAAAAATCCCCATTCTTCTCTATACATTAGAAGCCTTCTTCTTACGCACCAGGGTTTGAACCCTCAGACCTCTGAAGAGACGGGGGACCGTGGGGGTGACGGCCGTAACCACTGTGCCACACCAACACTAGATACAGCACAGTGTTGAATATGGTTATATAAAATGTTACAATTTACTATTTATTGTGAGATGGCGGGAAAGCTTCCTTAGGAGGTCCAAAACCCCATGTTGAGTCTATGGGGCTAACATGAAGTTACCCAAAGCTCTATGTGGCCAACCAGCGAGTTGTCCTCTAAAGCATGTTAAGTCTTAAGGGCCACCTGTAACGGCTGTAAGTTGTCTAAAACTATCTTAAGTGAATTGGGCAAACCGGAAGTGGCCCTCAGACCGTGTTTCTTTCAATAGGGTCAACATAAAACAGTTTATCCCTAGTGAATGAATAAATCGAATGAAAAAGACAAAAAATGAAATCACGTTGCATGCCAGCACGTGCTGGGTTTAACCGTGCACGTGGCGAGCAACACGTGCTTCTCATCTCTCTGATTGAGATTGTTATTTTCTTTTACAAGAATTTAGAGATTTTTGTTAGAAATTCTCACAAAAATAACCCAGGATTTTACGGACATTATTGCCCAGAAGACACTATGCGTCGCTTATCTGAACAGTGACGTCACAAACCCAGATTAAATAGCATTGTTGTTGGCCTGTTGTGTGTGCAATTGTGCGTGGGCGCCAGAATGACACATCGACAGCGACATCGCACTGCGATTAATAATGTAGATTCGGCAAAGATTATTTAATCGAAAGTGAGCTCATGAATGTCTGAGTAGGCTGGTCTGGCACTAGAAATATTAACTGCATTTATTACTGCGTGGCTAAAGCTGGATGGTGGCTCAGGGGGATACCCTACTCGAAACTCGCTTTTGTCAACTTGTTGAATTCTTGTTTTCTTGGGGCTGTGCCTACAATGTAATTTCTCAGGATCTGCCGGTTTTATTTTCCAGCACTTTTTATCTGTTTCATATCTAGCCATGCAACTAGGCTTATTTGTATTTGCAAACTCGCATGATCATCGGTTTGGCCTTAGGCCTGCTTGTTGAAACGATTTTCACCTAGGCCTAGAAGAAATAACAAATCCCAATGCTTGTTTAGCCATCCTTTTTCTTGTTCTTTACACTTGCTTGCAAGTGCGTGTCTGTTTTTGACAGCTGGAGCAGACGATTTATTTCTAGACTCATCCGCTTCCGCTTCAGCACGTGCATTCTGCGCATGAGCAGCCACGTCAGTAGACATAGCTAACTTGATAAAATGGCGGAAAAGAAAGTTTTTTGCAAGAAAAAGTGCAGCCATTTATTATTTAACCCATAAAATGGCTAATAAAGAAAATGCAAAAACTACGCCTAATTGACAAGCCCCCCCCCCCTTAAACGCCCCTCTTGAGCCACCATATTAGATTAGACATTTCTTTCATATTTTCTCGAGACAAGACAAACAGTTGTACTTAAGATGTGTGGATAGCATAGCTAAATGTAGATTGCGCCGACCGACCGAAAGGAATAAAAAAACAAAGATGGCGGCCAAGATGGGTGGTCGGCCGAATGTACGTAAGCCTATATAGGCTGAGAAATGCATGGTCATTGGAAGTATTCATGAGCAGGGCGAACTCACGTAATGTTCTGCTGCTTATCATCAACATTCAACAAGGAAGGCGCACTTTCTAGAAGTGATTTTGGACATGGAACAAAGCGGAGCCAGCTTAGTATGCGATTGTGCGTAGCGCAACGTGTCGTACGTGCTAGGCCTACTGCCATCTAGTGGCTAAATGATGAATCCCTGTCGCTGAGCAAAGAGAAATCCCTACGACGCTCGTACAAACGAACGCTAAGAAAACTCATTGTCGTGCGTGCAAAGATTGAGTAAAAGTGAATGAAATGGCCGTCAAAAGGAGCATTCACGTAAGCTACGCTATGCAGCAACGTGAGCAAAGCATAAGCAGACGACACGGTGATCCTATCGTGTTTCCCGCACTCCAGATAATGCACAATGTAGGCCTACCCGCATAAGCCTACACAAGGCCGAGAGTGCGCTGCTGTTATTTTTATCATTATTATTGCAGAAGCAGCCATTGTTTGCGTCACTTAAGGGGCACTTTGCACCCCTCGCTACCTCGTTCTCAAGAGCTGCAACCCGAACGCACTTCACCTAGGCCTAACGCATCGCATTGTTTTTTCTCTTTATTTTTTTCCGCCACCAGTCGCGCCTAGCGCCGCGCCTGCTTCTGGCTACGCTCCGTACATAAAACACATCTTGAAACATTGAATGTTCTCAATGTGTGTGTTTACATTGTTCGCACGTTTCGGCCGGAGCACGCAATTCAGTGTACTTTTCGTCACACTCGCTTGTTATGACTTGGCTACTGTTGAGCATCAGAGCCGTTGCGCCAGCAACCAACCCGTTTGCCCGGCAGCAGCAGAGCGGAGCCCACTTGAACAGCCAAATTCAATCTAAACAAAACACAGTCGAAATGGGCCCGAGCCCCGGGCTTAAGAGCAAACATGCATCACCGCCTAAACGAAAGAAAACAAAGCGAAAATCTTCCTCCCACGTCCAAAACAAGCGTTGCAGACGCACCAAGACTGCGAACAGACAGACAGACGCGGGACTCATGAATCACCGGCCTGATATTGTCACCGCAAACTAATCTGTCAGGATTCAGCGACTGGGAAGAGATTACAAAACAGATCTGGATTAAAAACTTGAGATTTCGAATGCAGAAAAAAATGCCTCGCTGGAGGACATCTGCAGACTAAAAAAAGAAAAAAACCACAGGGAAAAGCTGTCACAATCAGAATCGGAATGAAACTGCGATAAATCAATAACAATCAACTGCAAATCCTGGATTAAGTTAAGATCGCGCCCGCTATGAGCCATTTAAATTCGATGCATCCAAATCCTTAGGATAAGCAGTTCGAAACTAGCACGACGCCGCCATTTTCTAGAACGCTATGTTCTCAAAATTCCAATTATTTCGATGGAAAATGAAAAAAGTTCATTTGGCGACAGAAAACATTCGCTTGATTTTGTATCGAAAATCGCTAGGCTACTGTATCAAACAGTGTAATCTACTCATTTTAAAGCATATTTAAGCTTGTGCGGAGCCCCGTAGTTTATTAAACAAACTAGTTTGGAAAAGGGT
>JAQIYI010002090.1:0-10098 GCA_034700265.1 Polyzonium germanicum
TTCACCAGCGCGATTAGCTCCACATTCCGCGCGGAGAGAGAATTTTAAGAAATCGTTCACCGCTGTTTCAGCCTTTACTGAGTAGCCTACATGTACCTTGCCAAAATATAGGTAAGCCTAAGTCTGAAAGAGGAAATGTGTCTCACTCTCACCTGACTGTGTGTGTCAATTATTGGCCTGACATTTTAGGCCTACACGTACCATGCACGCTTTGCTCCAGGCTGACTCACGCGAAACACAAGTTGAGAAATCGAGAATTCCCATTCAGTGATTTAGGCCTACTCTCATTGCATGCATTCCTCTTATGCAGGACTGGACTAGCATTACTGGCGGATCCAGAGAAATTAATAGGAGATCTCTCCTCTCATCTGCCCTAACGTGCTGGCTTGAGTCAGTTTTAAGTCAGTCTGGAGAAAGTGCTAGTGATGCTCGGCTTAAGATGCCTAATGCAGGGCTTTGTCACAGCGTAGAGAGGGGACACTGGCTTTGTTAAGATTGCGTATATTGACTCAATGACACAACTAGACCTAGCCTAGGCCATGTGGAAATAATCTTAGTGGCGCGTGTATTGTAGGCCCACCCACACCCACGCATCTGTGCTGTGTTAGTTGCGCTCTGTAGGCCCACTACTATTGCTATTTCACTTGTTTGGGTGGCTCGAGTTCCAGAATCGTCACAAGTTATGGACCCCAGCCTCCCTGGCCCCTCATGTTTTTAATTCAAATTCCCTTTCAGACATCCCCCCATATGTGTACTAACGAAATGCAGAGCTGACTGCTCACTCAAGACGCACCTCTAGGTGTAGGCCTAATGTCCATGCTGATTGCATGATGCTACCAGCGGAAGTGAGCCATATTTGTGGATTGAGAGAGAACAGACGTAGGCCTAAGGTTCAGTTAAAGATTTCCATTTCGATATTTGTTCGGTGCTCTAGGCGGGGGCTTAAGTCTGTTGTATTTTAATTTTTGCACAGCTGCTTCCTTGTTGATGTAGCCTAGGCATAATTCCTTGTTTGCTCTCTTTTCAGCTCGTTTTCCTGATCTTACTAATTTTGAAGCCGAACTCAAGCCAATCACTGATTCGTCTGTGACGTCATTTTCGGCCTGCAACTAATTTCAAATTTAAAAATTTAAGAAATTTACATGTAAACCTAGGCTAGATCTAATTGCCATTGCCCTTTAACTATAGCCTAGACCTAATCTGAAAGCCCAATTAACGGCCTTTGTTTCTGCAACAGCTCAATGGATGGAAATAATCGGGGCCGGATTCCTCGCTCTGCTTAGACTTCCAATCTGAAAATCTCAAAGATGCATTTCTGCACAAATGGCAGAAACGTCCGCTGTTTGGAGGACTTGGCGCCCACGGCCAGTGAGGGGCCCCTGCTTGCGTGCTTGTGTGGGTTGAGTGAACCCGTTCGTTCGCCCAACGTTCGGTGTTCACGTGAGCTGAAGAAATACGACGACGTGAACGTTTTGCGAGAAGCTTTTCAGTCGGGCCTCACAATTTCTTTCTAATTTCTTCACTTGTGGGCCGCACGCGGCTGGGGTCATAGTCGCTGAACCGAGGACAACTTGAAGACGACGACCACGACTGGGACGAATGAATGACGTCACGGGTGACGAACCAGATCTTTTCTTGCAAATACGCTTGAGTTTCAGGCCCGTTAGGTTTATTTTTGGACGTGACCTCAAAGGTCACAATGAAGATGGAGGCTCTGATGTCGTAGCCTGTGTGTGTGTGTGTTGTTCGCCGACTCTGCGTAACAAACTCTAAAATAGCACACATGTAACTTATTTTCCATTAGCAGCTTCGTGTTTAGGCCTAGTTTTGAGCTTATTTTCGTGTGGCTTTTGACCTTATTTCTGACATTCTCGTTTCTCGTTGCAGGCAAACAGAGCATATTTCAACGATGGAGAAGGAACGACAGTGTCGGAGGCGGCGGTGGAGGAGGAGTGTGTGGAGGTGAGACTCAAACGCTCGAGCTCGTTTGTAATGGCAGAGCTTAAGCTGTCACTCGTGCAAATGTGAGTTACATGTCACGCAGACTCAAGCTGAAGCTTAAGCCATGAAAAATTTCGCTTTTTCATTGGCTGAAAAGAGCTGAAAGTTGATCTGAACTAGCATTTTCAAATTAAGTCTTTGCTGGCAACGAGTTGAGTATCGGTACAATTAGAGAAAATGACTAGTAGCATATAGCGATTGCGATTCTTGTTAATGCAGCCAAGCTGGAAGCGATTAGTTGTTTACTACATGTAGAAATGACTGAAATGTTAGCTACTCGTACGCTCAATTATGACGGTGGCCCAGTTGGAACATTTCTTAAATCTTTTCATGCCAAAACGTACCAGAAAGTAGTTTCAAGGCCAAAACAATTTTTAATTACGTATGCCACCCCACTAAAATATTTAACCGGTTATATTCTTCGCAACTTAGTTGGAGCTTTTCAGCCTTTCACAGTTTGGACCAATGCTTGTGAGTCTTGATGACGCGTTTCAAACCGGAGATTTCCGTCATCATTTTGGGTGCATGTTACTTGTAGGCCAGGGATGTATTATTTACGTTGTGCCGTTTCATCTCATTTTCACTGGTAGCCTAGCCCCATTGTATTGTTTGCTTCTGTTTTGAGGCGCTGACCTTGGCTCCGAGCTCAAGCGCAGTTTAAGGCTTTATTGGCTTGAAACAACGTTTATAATCCCGAGCCTACTTTAATCGCCAAATCTCACTTGTGCGCACTGTGCAACTATCGCTCTAAGCCTAGCCTAACTTATGTTATTTTTTGTTGCGTAGGTTTATTGTGTGCCAGCGCCCACCTATTAAGTTCGCAAATATTTAACTACATTTGGTGCAGGTGGAAAATGAAAAACATTGTAAACTTTTATCTCCTCAAATTATTTCACTCCTTCTCAAGAAATTAGTTATCATTTTTGCAAGCTGACCTTGAATATTTCTTAACTTTACAATCATATTTTTCAGAGATCGTCATCCTCCTAGAGGCAACGGTGTATGTGTGTGTGCACTGAGCGCTGGCGTAGCGAGACTGCAGAATTATTTCACAATTGGCCAGAAATTAGTTTCATTTTTACAAGGTGACCTTGATTGTCCACCTTTTAGAATAAGCCAACGGTAATTTTTTATTCCATCTTTATCCGCCTGGGCTGCCTTTCTTTTTATATTGTATCCAAATTTGAGAATTTGTAGGTTATCCCAGTGGATGTGCGTGCAGAGTGATGGTGGCGTAACGTGAGTGCCAGTGTCCTATCGATCATTGTTTTCCAGTCCCAGCCAGTTCAGACCAGACCAGGTGATGGAAGTTCGTTGGTTAGTTTGTTGTGGAATCGAAATGTCCAACAGGAGAGAGAATTTAACGCACAATTTACACACACAAGATGGTATCTGCGAACAGCAGTTGCAGCCCAACTCGAGGGTTGGCACTGTGCCAGTTGGGTGCAAGAGGGCGGGTCGGCTCGATTCTATCACTTGTTATTATCTCGCGTGTATCCTTGTTTATAGTCTCGACTAGGCTTAACTTTATATTTATTTGCTTTTTTTTATTTTTTGGCTCGGGTTTGTGTGCCAAATCTAAAATCGTCCTTTCCGAAGGCAGGCAAGAGTTGGGGCTCGGAAGGTTGGCCCGCTCGCGCCGACCCGAACCGAGCCGCGCTTGTTAATCCATGTTTGGGTAAGGCACAGGCCGTACACTGTACAAGTGTACATTTTAAACTTGATAATTTTTTGTTGTTTGTTATTCGAGGTTTCAGATTAGGCCCAGTCCTAATCTCTGAACGCCGTCTCGTCGTTGATTAGGCGACGGCCGCCTATTGGAGCAGAGCCAGAGCCGCGGGTTGGCGCGAGCCTCCATCGGCCAGCCCACGACCGACCGTCAACAACAACAACGGCGTTCATCTTCCTCCATTATTTCCTCTGAATTTTCTTCCACCCAGAATTTGCGTCACGCACGCCTGCTGCTTGTTAATTAATCAGGCCTAGAGTTGTTTTGTTTTTCATTTTTTTGCCAAATTCAAATTCTTTGCAAGTTAATCAAAACCTGAAATGGCCTTAGGCGTCGACCGACCGACCGCCATGTTACGTCACTTCCTCTGCACGGATCTGTAATAATAATTTATTTTATCGCAACAAACTGCGGATGAGCTCGTGAGAATGTGCTTCGCAATGGCGTCGTCCTCCATGGACACTTTAAAGTGCGCAAGACGAAGAAGTTCTACCTTTTAAACGACAACAACCAAAAAAGTAAACATGTTCGCTCTGGAGCACACTTTGTGTGCCATTCAGTGCAAGTTGGACTACCCTATGGCGCGCGTAGCAGACGACAAGCACACTAGGCCTAGTTTCTGCATCCACTCCAGCAGCACCACCGGCAGTAGGCATTTGGTTGACATTTTCTTTGGCTGCCAGAACCAGGCAGCAAGTTTGCATTTATTCGTAGAATAATAAGTGCTTGTAATTTAAGTTGGACGAATATTTGCTGCGATTATTCCTTAAATTCGCATGCGAACTCATGACAATTTAACGGAAATTCGCAACAGAATCCGTCTATTATTGAACCTGCTCTACATGATTGCATAATGCGGACTGAGCTTAAATTCTGCTTTGCTGCCTGCTTCTGGCAGCCATGCTGTTCTAATTTACGCCGGTACTTAACGACACACGTGCGCCGCTCCATTCTAAATTGGCTCAAAGCCAGCGCCAATTTACAGCTATGCTAGACAGCAATGTATTTATAAAACCCAATTTTGCCACTTCCGGCTGTTGCATAGGCAGATGTTTTTGCGTCCAAATTTAGCATCTTCTAGGGTGTTTAGAACGGTTTCATTTGACCTTCATAACAGTGCTTTCAACATAGGTTGAACATCAAATTAAATTTGAAACCATGCAAGGCACCGTAGAAGACGCTAAATTATTACGCTGAGCGCTGATTTTGCGTGCGATTTACTACGATAATAGCACGCAAAATAAGCGCTCAGCGTAATAATTTAGCGTCTTCTACGGTGCCACGATGCGTGAATTGCGTCAAGCGTGACCTGCACGCACTCACCTAGGCCCAATTTGTAATCGTCTGAAGTTTGATCACGCCGCTTTTAACCGTTTTAACCTAGAAAGATCCAGTTTGATGTACAAATTGAATTTCATTTAGCGAAGACAAATTGCGTCTAGCAAATTGCAATTTATTTGAGGCGACCCTGTGTTCTGCGCTGTGAGTTCTTCTAGAAAGTTCAGTTCTATTGGAGTGAAATTGTGTATAGCCAAGCATTTTAAGTTGAGGCCTATTATTATTTCTTCGTAATTTGGGAGCATTTGATTACGTTGGATTGTGTGAAGGCTGTTTGCGTGCGTTTTTTTCATATTTTCTCAACTTGTTTTCGCCTCTTCTGGCTTTAGTTATTTCACTTCCTACTCGTGCACACATTTTTTCACCCATGTAGGCCTAATACATACATTCGTTCTGCTTAACTGCAACAAGTGCAGATACAAATCTTAACTGCGTTCGTCTAAGGCCAGGTGGAGGAAACCAAAAATGTAGAAAATTAGCTTATTGCCCAGGTTCTAAACCAAATTTATTATTTGTGAGATTTCCAAATAAAATTGATTTTAACTATTTTCAATTTTCCAACAAGGTCGTATCCTCCTGGGCTACCATTCCTGTAAGCGTCTTGCCTGGACTTGAAGCAATCAGCCTCAAGTTGCGTCTTCTACGGTGCCTCGCATGGCTTTATTTACGTTTATTTCAAATAGTTTAAATAATTTTCAATTTGACGTTCACCTTCTGGTGCCCACTGTGCTTTCACATAGGTTGAAGTCGTTGAACGTATAATTTTAAATAAAACCATGCAATGAACACCGAAGAGGCTGACGACGTAAGTTGATGTCGCTTGACTGGTCTCCAGGCTCTTTAAAGTATTACCGTACTTGACAATATCCACAACTCTAGTGTGAACCATGCTTAACACCTATGCTAAGTCTTGTGCTAATCTTACGCCCACGTTACGTCAACGGCCCACGCTTATGCAGAAAAGCGATAACTTGCCTCGTTCGCACTCGTATCACAACTGGGCCTTCAGAAGTTTCATTCGGGCAAAAGACATCCATGCATGCATGCTGATCACATGTATCATATACAAGTGTATATCATGATTATTTCCCTAAAGGCCTAATCGAAAGCTTGCTCAAGACCGAAGTAAGTCGCTCGAATATCCGTCTTGTAATTACTCAAAATAAGCAGCTTCCCATCACTTGACCTTGGCACAGTTTAGCAGGTGACTTTGGCAAAAATGTCAAGAGTAAGCTTGATCGTTAAGCGTGGGCTCAGGCGTCAATTTATTGGTGCGAATACAGTGTTCACACTTAGGCATATCGACGATAAGCCCGCGCCTAGATAATAATAATAATAATAGAAAACCTGAAATAAAACGAGTGCCACTTGTTGCTGGTTTCCCAGCTTTTTTTCATGAATCTCTGTCCACGTCCATCAAGCGGCAATATCACTAGGCCTAGGCTAATCGCGGCGCCACACTTTAATTCACCTTGATTCGCAATCATGAAATTGCATCATAGGCCTAGACTCGATGAAAGCTGCTGACAGTGATGATGATGGGCCCACGCGATTTAATTCTCTCTGCTTGGCAAGAAAGCGATTTAAATGTTGCGCAATTTCTGCAAATTGCTTCGCACGACGAAGGCTAACTGGATGAGGGTGAATTTATATGGCCGCGAAGTCATTTGATTTGCAATTCATTAATCTATGGCTTTAATGGGCTCACAAGTTGCGCACAAACGCGCTGACCTTATCCTCATTTACGTCACGCTCATTGTAGGCCTGTTCAATTTGATTGCGCATTTAGCGGTTTTATTACGCCTAATGAAATTACTCTGGATTACTCAGAAGACGCAGCACCTTGTTCTTGTTGATGGTTGGCGGTTTTAAATACCCATAAGCCCGCCGTGTCCTTTGATGGCATTCAGTCTGCCATCTTCGGGGTCTTCCAAAAAGCGCGGCCATGTTTGTTGTGATGCATTTGAAGTGATTTGATTAAAATGATCTTCCAATCCAAGGTTGTTTAATGCTGGTTTTCCCCACTCTTTTCACCCTTCAGGCGGCACGGTTTCGTCGACGAGTTCGACGTCGCAGAAGAAGCTTCGCAAGGGTGGCATCCTGCAGAACCTTCTGTGCTGTTTTGGATCGGAAGTGCCTCGTCGCAACGGTCCGACGCACTACATCAAGGACTACAACGATGACAACTGCTGCTACACAAAGGTCAGGGCTAGCCGAAAAAAATGCATTCGGTAACGCCCAGTAGCTGGTCGTTCTCTTGAACTTTTTATTTTTGTCTTAAAATCCAGCCGACGGGCAAGCACCTTCTGCCGGTCGTCCGACATCAGGACATGCACAAGAAGTGCATGGTCATAGACCTGGATGAGACGCTCGTCCACAGCTCGTTCAAGGTTCATCATTGATTGTTAATTTCTTTTTTTGTTAAATATTCCTCGGATGGTTCTCTTCATATTTTCGTGTGTATATGTTTCGTTTGCAGCCGATAAACAACGCCGACTTTATTGTCCCGGTTGAGATCGACGGAACGGTGCATCAGGTGAGCACCCACTTAGTGCGACCTTTCTTTATTCCTGCTGATTATTCATATTCATTCACTTATTTATTTAGGCTATAGAATAAATAAATAAATTATTGACTTCAGGTTTACGTGTTGAAGAGGCCTTACGTCGACGAGTTTCTGCAGAAGATGGGCGAACTGTACGAGTGCGTTCTCTTCACGGCCAGCCTCGCAAAGGTGGCGCACAAAGGCCGTGTACTGACGTCGAAATTGTCAAACGGTTATATTGACGTTGTATTTTTTTCTGCTTGATATTTACAAGTACGCCGATCCGGTGGCCGATTTGCTCGACAAGTGGGGTGTATTTCGAGCTCGCCTTTTCAGGGAATCTTGCGTCTATCACAGAGGCAATTACGTGAAGGTGAGCTTGTGCAATAGGCCTAGTAGCTAATTTCGAGGCGTTTTGTGCCAACAAACTCAAACGTGTAAACATTGACGTTTGAAGCGTTTTCATTTACTTTCGTAGGCCTGGCATTTGGAAGTGCAATCGCTAAAATTGGTTCATCCATTACCCCCTTGTGTTTCGATTTCTAAACGTACAGTTGAGACGTGAGAAAAGCTAAACGAGCTTTTAAAATTGCTCAATATTGCTCCGCAGTTTCTCCATTGCACTTAAGCCTGTGGACTACGAATGTAGAGCTTGACGCCTTACGTGGCGCTTTACGCCATATCTTGAGCCCAGTTTAAAGTTTGGCGTTTGACTCGTGGTTTTATTTATTTATTTTTATTTAAGGATCTTGGTCGGTTGGGGCGAGAATTGCACAAGGTCGTCATCGTGGACAATTCTCCAGCGTCTTACATCTTCCATCCGGATAACGCTGTTCGTTCGCCAGCAATTAAAAGAAATCGCAATTGGCAACGCTTTGTCAAAATGTGCATTTAGTGTTGCCAAATGCAATATTTAACTGAAAACTATCTAGCAATTAAAGTAAAATAACGATTTCACCTCTGGTTAGGCTTGTTAATCTGAACTTGAGTGTTGTTCAGGTTCCGGTCGCGTCCTGGTTCGACGACATGGCCGACTCGGAGCTGCAAGAGTTGATTCCGTTCTTCGACCGACTGAGCAAGATGGAGAGCGTCTACTCGGCGCTACGCAATTCCAATCACGCTCACCTCCAGATGCCTTCCGTTTCGCCGCCGCCGCTCATGAACGGTCAATCGTCGTTGCCGATGCAGCAACCCACGTAACCCGCACCTCACCTCGCCCCGCCCAATGCTCCTTCCGTTTCTCTAATCCAGCGCTGAGTCGAGTTGGTGCATGATGCCCAAGAGTTCCGATTTACGCATCCGGTCATGCGATCGTGCCGGCTCATGAGCGTCGAATAATCATGTTCAACTATCACGCGTGTAAATACTACGAAGAACAAGAACGAGAATTTCAAGTTGCTCGCTTGCACACAAAGGTGCCTTCTTTGCCCGACGTCGCCTTGACGCCTTCTGCCGCGCTTCTGGACCACAGACTGTGCGTGTGCGAGTGAGTTGATGGGTCGAAAGTGTCGTGCACTCGATGCGTGTGACGTCAACACAGAGAGCAAGATCACGTTTGGCAACAGCGTGGAACGTCGAAGACCCTGGAAAGGCTTCGGTATGGTGACGCACTTGCAGTCCAGTGTTGAGGTTCGGTCGCACGACCCGGTCTTCCAACAGGACAAGAAGATGAGCGATATCTTCTGTGCATACAAACACTTACTATTTTTGATACGAATACATACATATATTGAAAGGACACTTTGTTTTGAGCGGTTGTGCTGCTTTTTTCTTGGTGTTTTGTACAGTGTGAACTTGACAAACGTATCACAATGTTATTCTCTTTTGTTTTGTTTTCCCTTTTTTAAACAAAAGTTCACACGTAGATTGAAAATTTGAAATTCAATTTTTTAAATTCATTTTTATGATGGCCATTAAATTGAGTCGATTTTGGTGTGGTTGTTTGACGGACAAAAGTTGGTGGACGTCTTTTCGGGGACCAAACTTTGTCGAAAACTGCTGACCCTCATTTTGAAATTAAAAAAAAAATCAATTACGATTACCGCTCGTATTAAATGATGAATTGGAATTCACGGTCGGGAACCAATTGAATGTAATTGATGATGTCATCAGCATTAATGTCCAGTTATCCACGTGTCCGTCAAACTCAGAACGTTAAAAGGGGACAAAAGACAGTTGTAAAAATGCAAAAAGAAAAGTTTTAAACTTTAGAAGACTTTATAGTCTTAACAATATTTTTTTTTAAGATGTATAACTTTAGTTTTTGTGAATATAAGATTGAAAAGTTATTTTTATGTTGATCAGTAGATTATATATTAATTTTATGTTTTAATATAAAATGGAGTGGTTTAGATTGCGCTATAGAGGAACAGGTCTAAATTATTCAATATTAAAGTTTTTTATTATAATATATAATTATTACATAATTCTCCAACATAATTTTTAATTTTTTTTATTTTATTTTTTTTTATTAAATTGAGTGAAT
>JAQIYI010002091.1:0-10098 GCA_034700265.1 Polyzonium germanicum
GAGCACCGTGGTATCGAGCACGGTATGTAAGACCGTGGTATCGAGAAGGTCCACTTACGTGTAGCGCACCTAGTGGCGAGCATGATAACTATGCGATTCGTCTTAGCTAAGGGAACCAGAAAATCCAGGGAGTTTCCAGACCTGTGTGTAAGACCGTGGTTTAATTGAGAAAAACGCCGCCAAAAACGTTAAAATAACGTTTTTCATCCGGGCTATTTGGCTTCAACTTCCGGTTGGGTAGTGAATGGACACCGCACGCTCCATGGCACGCGCCATTCACTACCCAAGAGGAAGTTGAAGTCAAAATAACTTGGATTCGACGTCATTCTGATATTTTGTCGGCAAAATGGCGGCCGACAGTGTTCTTATGATTTCATTCTCTGGCGACGATAATACTGACCGGCGGACAAGCCCGTCGGTAAATTAGCCCGTCCACTTATTTTCTTCTGATTACATTAGCATTTTTGACATTTACAGAGTATTTAATATAAAATGAAATAATATACAAGTATTACCAACAAACAAGAAAACAGTCAGTTGAAATTTTTGAATCAGCCAACTGGCAAAGACTTCGCCAGAGAAAGCAAACGTAAGAACATTGTGGGCCGCCATTTTGCCGATATTGACGACACGATGGTCACGTGATCGCAGTTATTTTGACTTCAATATTTTCGCCACGGGCGGTGTCTACACCACGTAATATTTTTTAGGCTTCACATTATCGCCACTAGGTGCGCTGCGGCGCTCAATGTTAAATTGCCAGTTTGCCACCCGGTCGACTGTTCATGGCGGTTGCTAAATGTTGATGCATGCTTTCTGCATTCAGGATTGCAAATTGCGTGATTCCGATTTGATTTGATGAATGCATGATTCACAGATTCAGCCGAGTTATTTTTTTTGTGTTTTTCATCAATTTTTAATTTATGAATTAATTTAAAAATCAACGAGCGAAATCTGCATGAACTAGGTGAAATAATTTGTAATCTGTATCGTCAGCTAGCTGTCTAGAGTTCTACTTCTACTTACTCGTGTTTGTTCATGCGCGTTCCCAAAAGTAAGCGTAAAGACGCGCAGTCATGTGATGTTTAGGGCTAGATGATACCAGTAGAGAAATGCATGGCATCAAAGGATTCAAAGCGCCAAACAAGTCTTAACTTGTTCGTAAGTATACTTATAGTACGTTTTATAAGTACTTTTCAACTAATTCAGTGTGGTTCGTTTAAAATTGTAAGTAGTTGCGAAGTGCCTGTGCTTGCACGGCTGTATGCCGGGTTTGCCGGCCGGTAGGCCTAGACGCTCGAGCGTAGGGATGCGCCGGTGCATCGGCATCAGCGCCGATTTTACAAAAAATCATGAATTGGCATCGGCAAAAATTTGGTGTATTATTGCCGATTTTCTTGCTAAATATTTCTTATTAAATTTAACACGAAATTACAATTCTTTTAAACTTTAGGGCCTAGCCCCTATATCTATATAGGCCTACTCTTTTCCTCTTATTAGTCTTATAGGCCTACTCTATTACTCTAGACAAGTTAGGACAGTGTGCACAATCAATTGGAGAAATAGTTCAATATGTATCAACCCTCCCCAGTCTCCCCTACAACTTGTCAAGCGCAACGGGAACGGACGTTGTTACCTTGGGTCTTGGAACAACCCCTGTGACCATTGTTACTGACGTCGGCAACGCCGCACGCGTCGTTGAACAACGCTCACGACCCAGGTAAAGTTGTAGTGGGCACCCAGCGTTTAGTGATACGGCCCTAAGCTTTGGACGAATTCGGTGAAGCAATATGAACATCATTCGTGGCATTCCTCTGAGATTTAGTTGTACCTCTGTAGATATAGTCTGTACGCACTGAACCCTGAAAATGTAAACCAACAGGTCTATTGGCCAGTAGGCCAGTACAACATGCTATACAGCATGTTGTATGCAGCACGTTACATTGGCCTTGTTAAAATCGACGACAAACTCATGGGCTCGAACTCACGACTTCGGTACTCATACCCTTGCAGCTGCGGATACAACTGCTTGGGGGAACACGCATATGTATATAAATTACATGAATCGATTGTGACAATCGATTATTCATGATTTAACTTGTTCTTAAATTCTTATATAGGCTTCAGTTCTTGAAGTTTAATCATCTCATGCATGCTCAATTGCTCATCCCCTAGCCCTGGGTTTATAGGGTTTGTTTGATGGACCGCCTCAAAAAGTGTTAATTAAAGAAGAAAAGAATCTTGTTTGCTTTTCAGATTTCACATGTTTCAAACCCTCTGAAAAAACGCCAAACTGCTAATGTGCGTGAAATCATAAAAAATACCTTGACCTCATTCTACCCCTGAATTGCTCTGGACATAGGCCTACATACTTTCTAGATAGGTAGGCCTAATGTATCACGATTTAGCTCTGCACCTAGGTCTTGTTTTTCGACATTCGAGAACCCAGCAAAATCCAACGCTGCGAAAATCACTCAAATGATCGTCATCGTCTCCCTACTGACGGATGAAAGTGCGCGATGACGAAATATTTGATTCAGATCTTCGTTAAAGAGTTGCTGGATTTTTTGAAAGTCAAAAAGCCCCACCCTGCAGGTGTGATGGAAAACTTGCCGCTCTTTTCTATCATAATTGTTTTTGTTTCAACAGTAGCCATATAGAATATTTAAGGAACAAAAATTTACTTTGTTTTCTCAGGCCTAGACCATTCAAACTATTTACCGATTCTATTTTTTAAGATTTTGGACTATTAGCTCTGCAATGTCAGCGCCCAGTTTAACTCATCGCCTACCCTATTGTGAATTTATCGAGGCAGTGGAAGACGTTGTTGAACTGAGCAGCGATGAAGAGTTGAGCGGTATAAATACGATGGTGTCGCACTTGAAAGGAGAGTCCAACGGCGATGCCGTTGCGTCTACATCGAAGGCTGCGGCCATCGACGCCAATAAGCCGGCCACGCATCCATCGACGTCCAGAGGCAACATGGATCCAACGAGTCAAGATTCGGATGCGGAGTCTAGTACACTGCAAAACGGCTACAAAGAAGGCAACCGGATGTCAGCGAAGCGCTACAGACGAATTGTCAAGATGGTTGACGTGCTTCTGGAAACCTGGCGACAAGAGGTACGTAAATTCAACTTTTCATCTCTAATGGTTAAAGGGGCACGGTAGTATCATAAAACTTTCGACTATTTAAGATGAACTTTCTCAATTGAAATATTTTTTTATGAAAATCTAAACAGCATAAAAATCTGCGACGTTTTTTGCGAAGGCCTACTAGGCGTATTTTTATTAAAAATAAATTCCGTCCGTCCGTGTGTTTGTCTGCGTTTTATTGTTGAAAAAATAATTTCCTACTACAACTATACCTCCACCAGGGCTCGAAACGGGAACCTTTGGGTTGGGAGGCGAGTACGCCTGCCACTCAGCCACATAGGCTTTCATGTCTTGTCCAAATCGAATTAAAACTGGATATTGTCCATGTCCCGCTTCCCCCTGCCAGTTGATCGCCTGCATACTTTCTTAGCTTTGGGGTTACGACGGCATTTTTGCCGTTGTAACCCCAAAGCTAAGAAAGTATGCAGGACATCAATAACGTTTAGAAACCATAATAATAAAACGTATGTAAGCCTAAACATAAAAATCATTAAAAAAAGATGTACAATTTTTAAAATAGTAATAGGCCTAATGGCCATGGCCTATGATAATTATACTATGCGCCTCTAGGGGTGTGCAAAATAAAGAAATCCTTTTTACGTTATGCTCAAATTTACCATACCGTATTAAAGGACGTTATTACTTCAGGATTTGTGTGCCGACTGTAGGAATGTAGGTGTAGGCTTATCGACTTATATCTGCCATTGTATTTTCCATCAGTCTATAATTTTGGTGAATCCTCCCGAACGTGACATCGTATTTCATTACCTGGTCCGTTTGGATGGTATCAAAGGCAAGACCGACCTTGCGTCTCGTCTGCTTAAGATGCATTTCGGGCCGAATCCTGCTATGACGGCCATAAGTGAAGCAATGGATTCCATCGAAGAAAAAGTATACGTTGGAACACTGACAAAGCAGGTCAAGGAGCTCATAAAGGACATGGATCCGGCGTGCAATCTGAACGATGATGTCCTCATTGAAGGTTACCTGAAAGTGCTCGACGGTGTCATCGGAAGAGTCGACTTGACTGCCAAGTTATTGAGGTTCGATATTAATTACTTAATAGTCTTCTCTAAGCTATAAGGCTGGAATAATTAATCACTTTTAGAGCAATCTAGAAGTAATTAGTGATACCAGTCTAAGAGTCGTAGTGAAAGAAGATCACCATATACACACTTACTGTAATACCATGTTGGAATAACTGGTTTGGTCCGAAACTATTTGATACAGGTTTATTATGTGTGTGAGTTTCATAATATACTTACCTAACAGCCACACGCTTATGAATTTGCTTTTACTGTGAACGCGCCTTTATGTTGAGTGTGAACCTAGCTTAATTCATTCAAATATATGTTATTGCAGATTTAGCCACTTGAATGACATGATGCGCGAAGACCGAAACTTCGTCGATCTTGACAACGAATTGGATGACGTGTTCAGTCGTGCGAGCATGAGGACTACCTGCACCGAGGAACTGGCCAAGAAAATGCTGACAGTTCTTCGCAGGTCGAATAACCGCGCTCTTGTGACGGCCGACTTGCTGGACATCATCTCGCTAGTGGTCGCCGAGCGCAAGTCGACTTCTAGTCGCGGCGGTGAAATGCATGTGGCCGGCCAAGAAACGACGAACAAGTCCATCGAAAGCAACCGTAATACGCATGGGGTCTCTGCCAATGTTTTCGCGCCCATTTTCGATTGGGAGCTGAACGGTGAATACGACGAAATTCAGCGGGCTTTGCTCAAGGACGCCGACACCATTGTCGACATTTTCCCGCACATAGACAGGCAGGAGGCCTACGCATACCTGGAGCTTCACGTCGATAGAGCTGACCGAGTCTACGCAGTCATCGAGGAACTCATGCTCAACACGCCACACGCCAACAACGCGGCCGTTGCCGTTCATTCGCCACCTAGTCCACAAGTCGCGCAGAAAAGAAACAACACGGATGTAGAGGATGTCGGTGCCATAAATGTGCCCGAAAAGAAGGTGAAAATGAACAAGCTGATGGAGACGCAAATTGTGAGTGCAAAATGATTGTATTTTATTGTCCATGCGAGCAAGCTCCTGTGAGTCAGAGCGAGCATCTAGGCGAAACATTTCATTTCATTATAGGGCTAGGCTATAATCGCTATATATTTTTTTATATGAGGCCACGCGGGCCTTAAGACTTTCTTTAATTCTACATTAACCTTTTGAGATTTTTAAAAAAATATCTTTTCTATCTTGCACAAAATGTGCACGTTAAAATTCTTCATCAAAAACTATTTAACACACTTTTGTCTGCCATACTCCTACCATATTTTTTTGTATTTTTGATTCCATCAAAACGTTTTAAATAAACGCGTCTGTTTGCAGTATACTAAAGGTTCACATGCAAAGTAAGCCTAAAGTTTTATTTCCAAAATGGTGGTCGCTTTTATTTATTCATTGGTTTACTTTTTCAAAAAGCAGGATTTGCAAGAACCTGGACCGAGTGGAATGGTGAATGTTACAGCGCCAGACGTTTCCGTAAAATCAGAGCGCAGGAATGCCGATTCCTCTGAAGATGAGTCTGACGAAGAGGACGACACAACGTCGCTCGACGTCAACGGTAACGTAGAGCCAGCGCCACTGTGCGCACTCGAGGATCGTCGCGAGCATTTGAGGGCCGTGTTTCCCACCGCGGATCCCGATTTTCTTCACGAGTTGGTCGTTTCGTGCACCGGTGACGACGAGCTTCTCAGGCAGCAAGTCGAGCAATTGATGGACACCAAGAATTATCCGTTGCTGAAAGATCGTTTGGAGCGGGAAAACATGGCCAAGATGAAGGTCGACTACTCAACTCGGTAAGTTTAGGACGAAAAAGTGTCGCTTAATCGATTCTTTCTCAGTGGCTGCACCACTGCAGGTTCATACCGCCTTCACCATCACCTTGCTTATGTAAGATTATGTGGGACTCACTCCCAATAAAAAAAATTGATTTGGATGTATTTTTATTTGATTTTTTTCTTTTCAGTGACTTCACTCCTCTCGAAATTCTAGAGTGGACTAGCGAGCCATTGGTCTATTTCTATGATACACAGAAAGTCGTGTCCAAGCGCTATCGAAACCTGGCGTACAGGGAACTCTCAAATAAGTTTCCAAAAGTGAGGGACAACTACCTGAAAGGTCTTATTGCAAGGTACAGCGGACATTTCTTACCATGCTTGAGAATTCTAGAGGCTCTCGATTGGACCACGTCCAGTGAGTGGATCTAAATATTGATTTTATGAGTATTTTATTTATTTTTATTTTGTTTGCAATTTAATGCAATGTGACTAATGTACTTTTTTTTTGCATTTTGAATCATCCTAGTTATTTTTGACTATTTTGTGAAAGGTACACACTGCAAGAAATCGCGTACAAGACGTAATGATCTGCCCCTCGAGCCTGACGAAACGTTTTACAAGGAACTGGCTTTCTCCAGAGCTGAGCAGCAGTTTCGAGGTTCTCAACAATCAGCCAGTTTACAATAAAACTACTAGACTAGGCTATTAATTGTATTCAATGTTTGGTACGGTACCACCATAAATTGTTTTCGATTATGTTTGTATTATTTATTTTTCAGACTACCTGAAAAACATCGAAGCAGAGAAGGAGATGAAGATGCAGGTGGCGCGAGCATCCAACAGCCTGGTCACTTGCAATTGCTGCTTTGACGACGAACTGCTGGACGACGACACGGTGATGTGTGACCGTCGATGGCACAAGTTCTGTCGCGAGTGCGTGCGTCGCGGCATGGAGGTGGCAATCGGGCAAACAAAAACTGAACTCAAGTGCATGACGGATGGTTGTGAGGCCAAGTTCTCAATGCCCACGCTCAAATCTGTCCTCAGCGCCAATGTCTATCGAAATCTCATTCGTCGATTGGAGGCCGAGGAAATCGAGCAGGCACAGATCGCAGACCTCGAAAAGTGCCCGCACTGTTCGTTCGCCGCCATAATGCCTGATCACAACGACAAAGTGTTTCGCTGTCTAAATCCAGAGTGCCTTAAAGAAACGTGCAGGTGAGTGGATAGCGATTTTTCAAGGGGCCATTGCGCAAGCACGCCATCAATTAATAAGCTTATACGCTCACTGTCGATTACAGGTTGTGCAAGGAACCGAGCCATATTCCACTGCGATGCAACGAAGTCGAACGGGACTCAGAAGTTCGCATGCGCACGTACATCGAAAACAAGATGTCAGAAGCCCTGATGCGCGAGTGTCCCAAGTGTCAGCGCCGTTTCACCAAGGAATTCGGCTGCAACCTGATGACATGCATCTGCGGCAGCAAAATGTGCTATGTTTGCCGACAGCTAGTCAAAGACTACAACCATTTTGGTCCGAACAAGTGCGTGCCTTTAGTTCAGAGCCATGCAAAGCTTATTCATGTTTTATCTTTTTTATGAAATATGAATGAAATACTAATAATGACGGAGCGAGAGTAGTACCTGTTGCACACCACGTGCGGGAAGTTGCTAAAGCTATTTTCACTCGAGATGGGTCTGAGATCTGCTCTAGCGATTCCGTCCTAACCCTGTCCGGAGGATTAATGTAATTCTGAAGGCTCCCTCTTATAGAAGACTAAAATGAAATGAAAATATTTTGGATCGCATCTTCTGTGTGACCACGAACGACAGTCAGGTGTCATTTGACTACTAAAGTACTTCGCTCGCACAATTTTGTAATTTGAGTAATTGAGCGAATATAACTTTTCAATACAGTTGAGTAGGTGTTTGATATTTCTAAATAAATTTTTTTTCTTCAAGGTGTCCTCAAAATAGTAACCTTGAGCAGTTGCACCACGAGGATGTTACCAAAGGTACAAAAACGAATTATACAAATAGGATTATCAATTTAATTTTTAAGAATTAAAATACAAGAGAATATTATAATAACTATGGAATTCTTATGTGTATTCATATATTCATTGTACTAATATTGAGAATCATTATAAAATTCAAAGGTGCCAATCAGGCCAAGGAGGAGTTCGTCACTCAAAACCCGGATTTCCAGAATCTAGATTTGAAACACGATCCACTGAAGGATCTTCCACCGGCTCCTCCACCTCCTCCACACAATGTGCGGCCCATCATGCATGACGCTAGATTGGACCAACGTATGTTAATCGATCTTGGTGGTCGAATTGAACAGTATGGTCACGTGCTTGCGAATGCGGAAAGACGGCTCGCTGAGGCGGCAGCCCAACTGGAAGTGCATCGTCACTGTATCCGAGTGGCACATCCCTTGGTACAGCCGTATCAACAGCAGCAACAGCGACAACAACAGCAAGCGCAGCAGCGTCAAGTGTTAAATCTTAGATTTGAAACGGAATTTCGGAATGCGCCACGGCAACTGCCGACACTACCTCTGCCGCCAGCGCCAATCAGGCAGCATGTAATTCCAGCCGGTTTACCTGCGCCTATTCCTCAAGCAAGGATCTTCCGGCCAGCGGCAGCAGCTGCAACAGCTGCTCCTCGTCTAGTTCAAAGTCCACCAGCGACTTCTGCAAGGAAACTGGCTGCTTCTTTACAAGCTACTATCGATGCCAGGAGAGCAAAAAGAAACGCCGTTCCTATGCCCCGGGTTCCTGCTGCAACAACGGCTGCAACCGCAACTGCAGGGCGACCCAACGCAGCACAAGGCGCCGCGACCGTGTCAGCAAATCCTTTCGCCTACACTGCGCTTCCCGCCAGCACAACCTTCAGATTTGCGACAGCACCACACCAGCCTCCACCGACGCGTGCAGCCAAGGCTGCGACTGCACGAGGAGCCATTGGAACTGACGAAAATCTAGATGGAGATCTAACAGATGATTCCAGTGACACCGATAACGACGATGCCGCACACTGGCCTGACGCTCGTTCCAAAAGGAGAAAATGAATTTCGAAAGTTTTTTCTTTGTTTTATTTTTTTGCTGAGTGATCCAACTCGTTCCTAAAAGAGACGATGAAGTTATGATTCTTTGTTATTTTTTTTCTCGATAAAGAAAAAAAACATATACAGGGTGATAAATATACTTAGCATAAATCTACAACTTTATTAAAGCCGTTTTCACGTGGAGGACCGATTTTGCAGCGAATGTGCGTTAAATTCACATTGCGTACTCAAGTGACTATACTTTTCTCATGTGCGTAGTGCTCAAAAGTGGTCACGTGATAGCTCGCTTGTAAGAATTTAATGGAAATTTGCAGCAAATTTTTGTCCCATCTAAAACCAGTCTCTTTTGGATTGATGATATGTTTTTTTTTTTTTCGATTAATATTGTTTTATTTGCACAGTACCAACTACGGTAACATGTCACAGTTTAGTCGACTTTCTCATAGAAACAAAGTTGATTTTCATTATTCCGCATAATGGATGTTTGAAATGATTTGATGTGACTCACAATGTCAGACTAAACAACACTTGAAAAAAGTGTAAAATTTCTTCGCGCAAAATCAGCTTACCTGTTAAGACTACGGATTTTTAGTAATGAACTTCTCTCCTGTATATTTCCTATATTCTTGCTAGAAAATTTCGAAAAATTAGAAAATAAGAAAAGATAAATTGGAGTTAAGCACGTCGGTTTTTTGTGCACGGGGAACTCAAGAAACAACTATTTGCAAGTTGTTCTGTATTGTATTTGTGATATGAAACAGTATTCTGCAATAGGACGCCATTTACAGTTTTTTTTGTCCATGCCCTATGTTTGTTCAGAAAGTATTAATTTTTCAACCAATCTATTAAGCTTATTCCATTTGTTGTTCACGCAGTTCATTAAACGTTTAACATTTTTTCTGAAATTTATACAGACTTTGGACTAATTAGCTCATGTTGTTAAATTAAGAGTTAACAAATACCTACTTTAATAAAAAAAATCTAAACACGCACTTTGATTTGTTGGATTTTTTCATATAAAAACTAGATAAATTCTCCAGAATTGTAGTGGGGATCCAGCT